>JANIHY010000209.1:10510387-10528203 GCA_027479065.1 Erythroxylum brevipes
GAGGCCGGTAACATGCTCAGTCAGTAAATACAGTAAAACCTATCAGTCAGTCCCATTATTACCATAATACCCTTGCTCACAGTAACGGGATGTTACAGAAAAGGCATCAAAAAATCCTAGCAAATATATATACGTTAGTCTTTGGACTTATCTCAGTGGTGAAACTCAAATCCAAAATTCAATATGAAGTTTAAAAATTAAAATCAATCTAAAATCTAATCAATTCAGATTAAATTTGTTAATTTTGAATTGAATAAGTCCAAGTCTCGACCAATATGTCATTCTTACCCGTGGCTTAACCATTGGAATTTCCGCCTGACTGTAGAAATCGAAACACTTGCCATATTGAATAAATGTGCACGCGTAAGTACGATCAATTGTACCTCCTTCTGCATACTCCGCGTTAAGTGTGCCAGTTGAAGTATCGGACTACCGACTGGTTAATCGTCACCACAAACTATAACGGGCCATGAACCACCAACAACAAGCAAGAGTAATGAATCAGTTGCGGATCTGGTATACCTTCGTAAATCCCAGGGTGGGAAAAGGACGTTTGTAATCCTAAAAGATTACGTGGTAGGCTGATATGAATTCTGTTATGATATTAACTTGGCTTGAGGCATAAATACTCATGAGGTAATAGTGAGAAGGGATCTTTTGGCTTGTATTGGTTTATTCTTCTTTTCTCTCACTGAGCACAATCCTGGTCAAGCTTCTCTTCTCCAATCCTCTGTTTTCTTTTCTTACTAAATTTATCGTTGTAATTCCCAATATCGGAAAATAAAAAAATAAAAAACTCTTGTTTCCTTCTTTTTCCCAATTGTTCTCTTCGTATTCAACGGAAGCCATTACAAATTTGGTGCTTTCATTTTCGTTCTCTCCTCCATGGCTGATAATACCCGTCTAGCTAAACTCAATGCCACTGTCGCCAAACTCCAAACCGATTTCGCTTCCCAATCCTCTACCTTGAACTCCCTTCAATCCATTGTCACCGCTCAACAATCCACCATGCTTGCTATGAAATCAAATGGATGAAATCAGCCAACACCTCGTCCATCTTGGCCAGCTTCTGAAAGGTAAACACCCAGATTCTGAGTCCCCCATCGCCATTCCCCACCTCTCCACCACCGGTGGCCACAATACCCCATCACCAGTTTCAGGACGTTGACATTGATTTTCCCTTCCAACCCAAGACTGCTCGCGTCAAACTCCCTAAATTTGATTGTTCTGACCCTGAATTGTGGATTTTCAACACCGACGAGTTCTTCGATTTTTACGACACCGACGACATTATCCGCATTACCATGGCCGCATTTCATTTTGAGGGGAAGGCCAGGCGTTGGTATCGATGGATGAAAACCAATAAGCAACTGTCAGGTTGGACTCACTTCAAGAAATCACTCGTCGAACGATTTAAATTTACCACCTTAGAAGAAACACAAGGGTTACTAGCCAAACTTCAACAAACCAAAATAATTGAAGATTACCAGACCCATTTCGAGACTTTATCCAACCAAACAACAGGCTTGCCTCCCACTTTTTTTGTGGATTGCTTTATTTCTGGACTCCGTCTTGACATAAAAAATGAAGTCCTCTCCTTCCGCCCTACTTCCCTTAACCATGCCATCAACCTTGCTAAATTGCAGGAAGCTAAATTAGCTGAGACCTGCAAATTGTTACTTAAAACCATACCCCACCATTCTATTGACCGTAAACCAATAAGCGCCGGTCTCCTTCCTTCCCCCACTCCTAACCCATTTAAACTTCATAACGACTCTGCCCAATCCACTCCTCGACCCATTTTCACCCGACGCCTGACCCATACTGAGGCCTAACGACAGCGAGATCTGGGGTTATGCTTTTACTGTGATGAAAAGTTTGTCAGGGGACATAAATGCAATAAACCCCAATTGTTTCTTTTAGACGATGATTTCCCTACCGACGACCCAGTCCCACCACCTCATGATCCATCCTCCTCACCCACCCCACTGTCTGAAATCGATTCCACTCCTTCCACCTCTTCTGTTCCTATTTCCAACACCACCATCGTCACCCCACCGACCCAGCACACAATGATTTCTTACAATGCACTGTCGGGTTGCCTCTTTCCCACTACACTGCGATTTTTGGGCAAATTGCAAGGTCACTCAATCCAAGTTTTGTTAGACGGAGGGAGCACACATAACTTCATTCAAAGTCGCATTGCTCATCATCTTGGGTTAGCTATTCAATCTCCTTCCCGATTTTGGTTGGTGATGGCGAAAGCATCTACAGCGAAGGCAAAGTTCAGAATGTCAACTTGCAAGTCCAAGGGACTAACATTACCGTCAATTTTTATGTTCTCCCATTGCATGGATCCGACGTCGTCTTGGGTGTAGCCTTACTCGCCACTCTTGGGCCCGTCATCACCAATTATGCCACTTCCACTTTCCAGTTTGGCCTTGGTAAATCCACTATCTCTTGGACAGGAATTCACGACACTTGCCCTCAACCCATTCACTTAAACTCCTTACGTCGGACTCACGAAATCGGGTCTGTCGTCGCTTACTTTAGCCTTCAAATACAATTCCATCCCACCACCTTCCCCATTCCCAAACCTAACGCCTTTACCGACCTCCTCCATCAATACCACGATATTTTTACTAAACCAACCAGCCTACCACCTTCCCGACCTACTGACCACTCCATTCACCTTGCACCTAATGCCTCCCCAGTTAATGTCCGCCCATACCGCTACCCTCATTTCCAGAAACACGATATTGAAAAGAAGTCACAGAAATGCTCAGCGCGGGAATTATCAGACCTAGTATAAGTCCATTTTCTTCTCCGGTTTTACTAGTCAAAAAGAAAGACGGTACTTGGCGCTTTTGCATTGACTACCGGGCCCTCAATGCCATCACTGTACGGGACAGATTTCCAATACCAACTGCCGATGAGTTGTTTGACGAGCTATTCGGTGCTAAGGTGTTCTCTAAGATAGATTTGATTGTCGGTTTTCATCAAATCTTGATTCGACCCGAGAATGTTCATAAAATGGCATTTCGTACTCACGACGGTCATTACGAGTTTCTCGTAATGCCCTTCGACCTTACGAATGCTTCATCCACCTTCCAAGCCACAATGAACGGTATTTTTAAGCCTTACCTTCGTCAATTTCTACTAATCTTTTTCAATGATATCCTTGCTTACAACCGGAGCTTTTCTGAGCATATTCATCATTTGTCACTTGTCTTTGCGACCCTCCGACAAACCCACCATTCAAATTTTGGTCTAATCGTTGTCAACGAAAGATGAGGACATTTCATTGAAATATCTCTATGATGTCGATGGATGGGGTAATGTTACAAGGAAAAATGATGAGCGAGCTGAGCAATAGTTAGGAGAGAGAAAACGTTGTCGTGAAAAGTTAAAGGAGACGGATGATACGTCATCGTCCGATAAAAGAAGTGAAAATTGCATCATCTGAAAACATTATAACGAAGAAGATGAATATAATGGAATTAGCTCCTTCCTTTATTGAACGACGGCGTACCTTTGATCTCTATAATTCTTTACAACGCTTTCTCTCTTCTTACCATTGCTCATCTGGCGCATCATTTTTCCTCGTAACGCTGTTCTGAAGGAAATACCAGTAATATTATCGGGGAATATCCCCTCTATAATAAAACAATAATTCGTTTTTCTATAATTTCAAACTTTGGACGCCCTTTTCTTGGACTCTTAAATCAATGATTCGCTGAACTTTTTCATTTCGGATGCAAGGTCGTAAGAGACCAAGAATTCTCCCATATCAAGAACTAATCAATCATCCAAACTAATATCTTTGTAGAGGATGAAAATGCAATCATAGTACTGGCACCGAGAGAATAGGAATCTGTTATTGTGGAACTTCCATTCACCTAGTTTGTTAGGATCAAATGTTACTTTCACTTTTTACTATAGGTGAAATATGCTGTATAAAAAGACTCGTGCCTTTACCTTTATTTTTTAAGTCACTTTTGAATCAAATGACTTTTTCCATTTTCGTCAAATCACCTTGGTTTTGACAATCTTTTGCATGGGAAGATATTTTCCAAAACATACACTACAGATATAAGAATGGGCAACAGGAAGCTAACAAGTCACAGATAGGACGGGACATTGCACTCAAAACCACCTGTCAGCATATACTCAGCTGTTATTCTTTCTCTAGTATCTGACCCTTGTATATAATCATATCAGCCGTCTTTAGCTTTTGCCAAAAGCGATGAAGCATCGAATGGAAAGATGAGTGATCCTGATGATATGCACACGCATTCTTCTTTCCACCAATAAGCTTGTAAATCCTCTATAACATCCTGTAGATTTTGCACAATAGAGGCAGAAATTGACTACATCGAATCTTTGAAATCAAACGGGAATTTACATCTTATATTCTGGTCAATATCAACTAATGGCAAAAAGATGAACGTACCTTCTTCAAGGTGTGTGCGTAGATGCCCCCTTCAATGCTTTCTGCAAGCACACAAATTGTAGGACGCGGGATTCTAGTATCGTGACGGTGGAAGATGAGTGGTTAAGACTCATATGCGTCTTAGTTATCACTTTTTTGCCTCCAGTCTCCCCATTTTCTACTTTAGCGTAAGGATATTGGCTCAACATTAGAAGGGATAAAGAAGCGTAAAATTGGGCTGCTTAACAAATATCAGAATACCCGAGTTCGATATTGGAAGACTGAAGACCAAAAGTAAGATACCTTGATTCCAATTCTGAGGAAGAGGAACTTCAACATTTTGTTCAGATCTGACAACAGTGAGAACTATTTTACTGCATAATAACTTTTAATTTGTATTATGATCCAAAAAGAGCAACATTTCATTTAACGTACACTTTCTCATTGGCAAGGTTCTCGGGTTGGCTAGGAACCTGTACAGATGATGATGTCTCTGATATTCCTTCTTCCTTAAAACCACCATTCTCCCCTGTTTCTAGAGCATCCATCATCCCCATCTTCTTGCCGTCAAGAAATTTCTTTTTTGTATCAACTTTTTCAAGGTTCACTTGTTGAAACTTTGATTGGCCCCCACCTTTACTCGCACTTTTCTGGGCTGATAAGTCTTGACTTAATGTCTCCTCAAGAAAAGGAGCATCATAAGATGAAGTTGGAGACTGATCGACCAAATCTGTTCGTGAATCTGGTGACTCTTTACAAAATTTCTGCTTGGTTACGCAAAACCCAACCCTAGAGTAGGTTGGAAAATCTTGTGACTGCAAGTGACTGGATGGTTGACAAAGGGGTATATCTTCCTGCTGGAAACTGCCTGAATTTCCACATTTAACCGGACTATCGGTCCTTGAAACATTAAAAGTATATTTAGCTTCAAGATGTGGAGAGAAAGTAAATGAACTCCAGCTATCTTCAGTGAATAGCTTTGTGGCTGAGAACGGATACTCTGTTTCTGAAGCTTGACATGCAGAACTTAAACCCAATTTCCTAGCTGCTGAGCAATGTTCGTGATGTAACCAAGTTCCAGATGGTCCAATTTTCTCCTGAAATGACGAGTTCAGATTACGGGAAAAATTTGTGTCTGACTTAGCTGGCATGCCTGTAGTTTTTCGCGCCATCCATATGTTGTCGGCTTTCCACATATCATCCATATTTCTTGGCTGTGTTTCTTTGCCAAGAATGTTATTGCCATTAGAGTGGGTGTCAGAGCTACCGAAAGTACTGTGACGTATGCTACTGCTTTTCACTGTAAGGTTTGACAACAAAATATAAGTGGTCTTATCTCTCAAAGTCACTAAAAATCTGAAGTTGGAACAAGCCTGGAACCATGAGCTATCTTATAGTAAAGATTGTGACCTCCAGTGGATGAGCATGATTCTTCACTGCCGATTTAAAAGCAAATCAAAATGTCAAAAAAGAAAATGAAATCATCTTACGGCATGTAAAGGGTGCTGGATTGAGGAAGCTCGGACACTTACCTCAACGAGCTCAAGTTGTCTCTTCCAGACTCTATCTTGAAGTAATCAGGCTGGTCAGCTACGTCGCCAAAACAGAAATTTACACGAGCAGACCTATGCCTGCCAAACAAAAGAATAACGAACTTTATACCCTCAAACTATGAATGGGAAATATTAGCGTAGGGAATAGAAAGCACTAGGGATCATGAATGCATCGACATGAACTTTCTGAGAATTCTGGGATATGAAAACCATTTATACACAAATTAGAGAAAACCTAGATAAGGAAACCCGTTAAACTATTGTGCCTAAAGAGTCTAGATGTATCTTATCAATGGAGATATATCACGTTACCGCACCTTTTCTTAACGCACCTTGCCCTCTCAGAATCTAGAAAATCAAAATCGTCATCCCACATTTGGTGGGTTGGATCAGGTGAATCTGGTTCCCAGAGAGGAACAACAATCAAAATATCAAATGTTAGACCTGTATATTGTTTCATCTTTAAGTTTCAATAGCAGAAAGATATAGTATTCAGGGAGAGAGAAGTGATGATCCAAATGACGCTTGATGAAAGTAAAAAGAAAAGGATGACAAAGCTGCTTAACAACCGCAAGGATAGTCAAAAGCATAATGGAATAGAGTTCACATGAAATAAATCGACAAAGAGAATGGCAATGAAATTAGAAAATTAGTTGCAGAATGATGATTGGTAGTGATGTTTGACAGAAAAGTAAAGCACGAATCACATTTTCCACAGAATGGTCCATTATCGCTACTGGTATATGTACCATGGTGATGGTGCATAAGTAATGTGTGTTTTAGAAATCAAGTATCAACCAAAACACCAAAGCTGTAAGATCTACTATATGTTTCTTGTACAATATTTAAGATAGCAGAGACAAAGAGCACCTAAGATATTGAACTGGGTTGCTCCCAAAGCATCCCTGCACATATATATATAGTGGTCAAGCTCCGAATGTTTTGCCTATGACTGGCAAACAAAGTCAGATGTTAATACAACACCTTTTCTTAACCCAATGGGGACTTTTTATAGCATAATTCGGTTTCTGAAAATCAGTACCAATGCTATCCATTTGATATGGCCAGTCCCTCCCAAACATATCAGCTTCCCTCCCATAAAGAAAGTTGGTATTCAATAAACCAGAATGAGCTGAAACAAAGTGAAAAGCAAAAGAGATAGGAAGAAAAATATAGAGGAGAGCTAATCCATTAGAATGACATGTATAATTAAAATCAATTAAAGCAGTTCTTCAATCTCATCCCCATAGCTAAAACTTTAACTTCTAGAACCAACACAAGAAGTTACCAGAAAATATATTTATTTTTTAAGACAAAAGTCCACAATTAAGAAGCCAAAGAGGAACATAGGAACTCAAATTCACACTTGCTTTTTATATTCACCATTACAGTTTGACAGGCACAAATTTATGCCAAAGAACCCGTGGTTATTTCCGGAGGGTTGCTTCTATTCTTTCCACAAGAAATTGAATTCAACTTTTTGATGCTTAGAATTTTCACCCGGAAAGGACGAAATTCTAGATGCATCCTCAAAAAATGGATTATGGAACTCACATATTAACAACAATAAATGAAAGAATCCAAAATTTTGAATGCCACAATCTGTTGCATTGCTTATGACACAAAGCATGATAGATTGATAGCTTATTCAATACACGAAAAATCAATTGTCAGAATATTCAGTTGAGATTACCATCCATAGTAATGTCACTGTCATGCTCAGTGCTAAAATATTCTTTTCTGTCATTGAAGAAGTCCCATATCTCAGCACTCTGGCCGTTGAATTGAACATGATCTTTGAAGGTGCTCAGCTTCTTCCTTGGCTTGCTATGCAAATCCTCAATCCCTGTCAAAAACTCCAGAGAACTGCCACCTAGATTTGTGCAAGTTTCTTGCATTAGTGTATCCTGCATGAAGTATGCCGCTTAATCAGGAGTCAAAAGTACAAGAGAATAAGAAAAACAAGATCGAGTCATATAAATAAAAATCTTACTATAATGTGTAATCTCGATAGTCACTCAAAACATATGGTAGTTATTAGAACAATTAAACTTCAATATGAAGCAATTGCAAATATATAACAGAACTGAAGCTGAAACAAGACAATTTCATTCTAGTTGCAGAAATTATATCGAGAGCCAAAGAATCATTCAAACAGAAGTACTAATTTCGAGAGGGTGGTAACTTCACAACATCAAATAAAGAGTTACCGAACCAATAAAAAAAGGACACAGCAAAATTTGCCCAGACCGTTAGAGGCGATAATCGTGATAGAGATGCATTTAGTAGTTTCTTACTGCTCCAAGTCCCGGGTCATCCACCACACGAGAAATACTATTTGATGTATTTAATCTCCCATAAACCATTATTGGGGAGTAGACATTTGAGGTATATCTGTTATTGCTCGCCAAAAAAAAGTCGGATTAGCAATATAAAGTGTGAATTTCAATAACTGATTGTCTAAAAAAATTCATCAAATTGAAATTATTTGCGTGTCATAAAGAAATTTTGGCCTTCTTATCATATCATGATGAAATAAATAAACAAGTTGTTGCACGCAACATATTACATCAATAAGCGAAATTTCAGACTGGTCCCAAAGGAGGAACTGCAGGCACTGATGTTCCATTAAATCAACAGATAGTTACAACTAGAATCCTAGTTTAAGAAATTATCTTGACAAAAGCTTCTTTCAGCAAAGTAAAATTAGATGCTGGTGAAGCATTAGAAACTCTTCCAGGGAAAGATTGCAAGGATAAATACCTGTTAGGTTGAGGTGAGTGGACAGGCGTTTCTGCTCCCACTTTACCCAAACCTGACTTGCAAAATCGTTTATTATATATTATGAACAGTCATAGGACTTGACCTAGATTAAAGTTCATCAAGACAACCACTAGAAATGCATCATCTGAGCAATTGAGTAGGCGTTAATAAAAAATGCATGTATTTTTTACACTACAGCTAATACAAGATAATTAAATAGAAACTTAAGTTTTTTCATGATAAGTTCCAGAGAATAAGCATCCAAAAATTGCATTTCCCTGGAATAAACAAATATGTTTCTGGTGAACCAAACAAATGACCTCTATATCTTTCCACTGAAAGAACTGTAAAGTTGTTTGAATAACTTGACTAATTTCCACTAATTTCTCAACCTTCACTTCTCTATAGTTTTCCCTTCCATACCTATTGTTAATTATTTTGTGCCTCCTACCTCAGGACAGAACCTTAACTGCCTACTCCTAGTTGAAACAACGAGTCAACGACACATAAAGTCCCAGATACTTTGCAGATGTTTTTGTAGATATCATTTTATGCCACAATATCCACATATGGCTAGATTTATTTGTACCAAATGGAAATGGAAAACGTCAAGGTGTTGTTCAGTGGAAGAGTAGTCTTCATTTTCTAAAACAGCAACATTTTACCTTCAACTGAAAATGCAACATGAGTTTCAGCTATCAGACTGTTTTCTAGTTTTCCATTTGGTTCACCTTCCTCAAGCAAATCCAAAAGCGAGAACTCTGAGAAAAGAGCAGAATTTTTTAGGTACAAGTTAAAAAACAGATAGTTATTAACACTGAAGGAATTTGTAACCAAAGCACTCTAAAAATTGGTCATGAAGCAAATAGTGGAGAAGTATCCTTATCAAAAGCCAGCATGGAAGTGAACTTTCTCTCTGACAAAGATCTGGTGCTTACCTTGTTGATTAGCTATCTTCTGAGGATCCAGTTTCTCATGAACTCCATTACGAGCACCAATCTGATTCTCGTGCAAGCTAAAAAGAACCGTAAACAAATTTTAACAAAGCAATTCATCAAGTTGGAAAACTAATAGAAACAACTTGTGAATAAGAGCATTCCAACCTATTCAGCCACAATCTAAGAAGTGGCTGTTTAAGTTTAATGTCAATCACAAACTCATTTTTGGAATCAGATTATCATTTTGTACTAGTTCATTTCAGTTTACAGGTCACAAGCAGCATTTTCAAGTGCAATTTAAAGAGTGTTAATTTTCATGATGCAAGCTCATGCAAATGTCTTCACTCTTACTTTGGTGACACCGTCTCCACTTGATGGTCTGATGGATTCCCTGTCTCACAATAATACAAAGGTAAACAAACATCTTATACCTCTTAACATAGTCAAAAAGAGTATAATGAGACAGATTGGAACAAAAAGCTCCAATGTTATCAATTACATCCTATATCAGATATGCCAGAACATGTACTTGCTTCCTTTGGCTCAAGAGAATCTGCTGGCTTGATACAGTTGGCAAGAATTATTGGCGGATTATTGATGCAATACTTGACAGCAGAAGCACTGATCTCGTCATTCTTGCCTTATGTGTTTGAACAAAAAGGTAACATAACACAACATGAAGTCCCCAAAATTTCCAGAATAAAAAGTAAAGAATGCAAAAAAGGATTAAGCAATTGAAACAAAATATAAAGAACAAAGGTTTATTTAAATATCCGCAGGTCATGTCAGATAGAGAAAAAAGGTATGTTTGTTTATATAACGACCAATGTCAAACTGCTCCAGGGTACTAACTCATCAGCTAAGTGAGGCACACAACCTATGATTGATGATCTGAAAAAAAAAAACCACATGGTTTGTAGGAAATAATATGACTTCTGCAAGTTTTTGATGATTAGGACATCTCAGACTAAAATTGTTTATGGAAGACAGAACCATAGTACACAAGATGAGAAATTATTTTCTCGTTATTCCATAATCTCCTTTGCAGAAACAACGATGTGGTTGGTAATGAGCTCTAATATGGATGATAAAAAGAAACAACATTTTTAGAATACTGGAAAACTTTTAGCTAACTTTTTTCCTTAAAACTGTAGAGCTTGTAACAAAGCAGAAAAACAATTAATTAAAGCTGACAGCTGAGGTTACTTGGAAGAATTGTTTAATATCATAGGGAGTGATATAAATAGTAGGGACTTCATTATCAGCTTCAATGGTCAGCTTCATGAACAGATCTTAATCAAATGTAAATCATTAAATATGACTCAGAATCCTTATATGTGAAGTTAAGTAGTTAAATCAGGCAGAGGAATGATGAAAATGCTATATTAGATTGACAAGTCTTGTACGTCCGATACCACCAGGACAATGAGAGCCACACTCCTGAGAATCTGTAGAGAAATTCAGAAAATTGAGAACATCCAGCGAGCGACACTTTGTGTGAGTTTGCGCCTCTCCATTTGATCCTGCTCCGAAGCTCGTCAAATTAGCATTCTGACGGAGTTGCTGTCTCCTTTTTTGCTCAAAGTATTGCTTTTGCCTTGACAAAATTCAACAGACCAACAACAAAAAAATCATTCGAATAAAAAGTCAGCAGTAATCAACAGAAATGCGATCGCGAGTTATAAGTACAGCAATCTAAAAAGTCAAAAAGGTAAAGTTCCAAAATGAAACCATACTTCTTATATGTTGACTTCCTTGACTTCAAGAATCTCACGGGGACATGAGGAATATTCAAATGTCAGAGCCGGGTAAAACTTCTGAAGATTTAGTTTGCTATCTAGAATTATGCACTTTTAACGTTCAAATGTACACTAAAACACAAACATAATTTGAAGTTTAGTAGAATAATTAGATCAAAGTCAATCGAAACATTCACTAGTCGAGTATTTCCATGCAAATGATTCAGATTAATGAATTAGCAAACATAGAGGAAAGACGAATGAAACGTAAACTCAAACTTACAGTGGAAACTTTTCTTCTTGAGCCCCCCATCCATTGCAGCATTTTCGATCAAGTCCTAAAGAAATTCGAAAACAGCATGCAAACAGCTCATGAAGGAATGAACAACTAAGAGAATCTCTTGCAGGAAGCGAAACAGAGAAAGGAAGTAAAAGCTTGCTATACGATTTTGGAGAAAGTGGAATCAGGAGCTTCGAGAAGGCAATTGATCGCTGGAAGAAGAGAAGTAACTGACTTTGTGCTGTTGAAGAGCAAGAACACGAGACCACGTAATAAGGAGAAGCATTCGGTGCATTTATTCACCTTCTTGTCTTTATCTTGTTAGAAACTTTTGTTTTGCGTAAAAGTTTCGATTATCTTTCGTTTTGGGTACATTACAAATTCCCTCAAAGCCATACTTTGAAATAATACCTGAGGATAATTAATTGTTTTCTGAAGAAAACAACAAAATAGAACAAAGTTAAGTGGTAAAAGCACCAATAAAATCTGTGAAATGAGAAGTTAGATTATGTATATATATACATATATGTGTGTGTGTGTGTGTGTGTGTGTTAAAAGATAAAAGACTCACAGAAAGAATACAACTCAGAAATGAAATCAGAATACAATCATCTTTATTGCTGATATCAACGCTACATATAGCAGTACAAAAGGAATTGGAACGTTAAGTAGAATCTCTAAAAAATGCTAACAACCAGATGGAAAAGAATAAACTTTGTGTTCCCTACAAATTAGGAACCTTATTAGCAGATATCAAGCTAACTATCTAACAGACTAACAGCTAGACTAACAACTAATTCAACTTTAACATCCTCCCTTAAACTGAATACTGCTTGTCTCAGATATTCAGTTTATAAATGCTTTGCTGCATATGCCCAAGGCTTCTCGCTGCTTCACAAAATCTTCATGTTTGAGGGGTTTTGTCATCACATCTGCCAACTGATCCTTTGTAGAACAAAATTCCATCTTCACAGTACCAGCTCTTGTGCGATCACGCAAGAAATGAAAACGCACATCTATATGCTTGCTTCGTCCATGCATAACTGGATTCTTTGACAATTTAATACTTGAACTATTGTCACACATGATAACACAGCACTCATCCTGACTAGAATCCAGCACTTGTAGAATTCTTTTGATCCAAATCGCTTGACATGCACAAAAAGATGCTGCAATAAATTCGGCCTCTGTAGAAGACAAGCTTACTACTGACTGTTTCTTTGAACACCATGATACAGCTCCAGTGTTAAACAAGAAAACATATCCAGATGTGCTCTTCCTGTCGTCCAAATCACCAGCATAATCACTGTCTGTATATGCTGTCAGTTCATCTCCTCCTTCTTTGCTATAAAAAAATCCCAAAATCAGTTGTTCCTCTGACATAGCAAAGAATTCTCTTTGCTGCTTGCAAATGTAATTCAGTGGGATGCTCCATATATCTACTGATCAGACTGACAGCAAACATGATGCCTGGGCGAGTAGCAGTAAGGTACATCAGGCTCCCTACAATCTGTTTGAAGAGAGTTGTATCCACTTTCACTCCTTCTTTGTATTTCACAAGCTTTGTACCTGGGACAATTGGATTTCGAGCAGGTTTGCTCTTATCCATGCTGAATCTCTTCAAGATTTCTTCGGCGAATTTCCTCTGGCATATGAAAATTCCTTCATTGTTCTGGCACACCTCAAGGCCTAGGAAAAACTTCATTTTCCCGAGATCAGTCATGTCAAATTCCAGCTGCATTAATCTTTTAAATTCTAATAATTCATCATTGCTAGTGAAAATAAGATCATCAACGTACAAACTTACAATCAGTACTTTCCCTTCCTCCCCTCGTTTGACGAATAAAGTGTGCTCATGTTCACATTTCTCAAAGTTCTCCTTCAGGAAGTAGGCTTCAATCTGGCTATACCAAGCTCGTGGTGCTTGCTTGAGCCTGTATAATGCCTTCTTCAATTTATAGACTTTGTTCTCAGCCCCTTCCTACACATAGCCACACGGTTGCTCTACAAAAACATCTTCCTGCAAGTCACCATGTAAGAAGGCTGACTTTACATGTAAAGGCCATCCTCTGGTTGCAGCAAAAGCAATTATCAGTCTGATCGTGTCCATTCGAGCCACCAGAGCAAACACTTCTGTGTAGTCAACACCAAGTTGTTGGGCATATCCCTTCACCACAAGTCTTGCTTTGTACTTGCTTACCTCGTCATTTTCATCAAGTTTGGTTTTGTAAACCCATTTCACCCCAATTCTCTTACTCCCATTCGGTAACTCCACCAATTCCCAGGTGTTGTTTTTTGCTATGGCTTGCATTTCAGCATCCATTGCTAATCTCCATTTTCATCTTTTACGGCCTCATCAAAAAATAAAGGATCTCCAATTGTTTCAGTGAACATGGCCATGTCTCCTTCTACTTCTTCTTCATCAGATAACCCTTCTCCTGACACAAAGTCTTGCAAGTGAGCAGGTGGTCTGCGATTTCTTGGAGGCAATCCAATAGTAGGTGCAGTAGGTGTAGGAGAGGAATTTCCTACAACTGGTTCACCAGAACTGTCTTCATCGGATCTTTCACTTGGTTCAGCATCTTCATCATCGTCCCACTCTAGATCACACACCATGTGCTCAGATTTGTTGTCTTCCCATGACCAGCCTTTATCCTCTTCAAACACTACATCTCTGCTCACCAGAATCTTTTTCGTGATAGGATTATACAACATGTAGGCCTTCGACTCTTCACTAACGCCTAGTAGTATGCAAGGCATGCTTTTATCATCAAGCTTGGTTCTAGTCTGATCAGGAATATGCACATGTGAGACACAACCAAAGACTCTGAAATACTTAACTGAGGGTTTGATGCCACTCCATGCTTCTTCTGGAGTCTTGTCTTTAACAGCAAGAGTTGGACTTCTGTTCAGCACGTGTACAGTCCAATTAACAGCTCCAGGCCAGAATGTCTTTGGAATCTTCTTCTCAGACAGCATACGACGAACCATGTTCATGATGGTTCTGTTCTTGCCCCCAGCTACGCCATTTTATTGAGGCGAGTAGGCAGCAGTTAACTGTCTTCCAATGCCATGCTCAACACAAAAATCAGTGAACTCTTGGGATGTAAATTCTCCTCCCCTTTTCTTTCCATTTGACATGGGCGTGATTGGTCCACATATGTCTGCATGGACGAGCTGTAGGACTTGTGTAGCTCTCCAACTACTTGTGCTTGGAAAGGGGTCACGGTGTTGCTTTCCAACTGGACAATCTCTGCACAGCTTCGTGGGTGGCTTAAGCTGAGACAGATCCAACACCATCTCCTTTTGTTGTAGTGTCTGTAGACCTTTGAAGTTCAAGTGTGCATATCTATTATGCCAAAGGTGAGCTGCATCCTCTGACGCAGTACTGAAGCATGCTGAACCTATAGGTTGAGACACAACATTGAGAACAAACATTCGATTTGAAGCCATTTTTGTCTCCATAATTAGTCCTTTCTCATTATGATAAATTTTGCAGATGTTGCGTTGAAACAAAATAGCCAGGCCTTCTTCCTGTAACTATCCAATGCTCAGCAAATTATTCCTCAAGTCAGGTACATAAAACACACCAGTGATGATTTGTACAGAATCTTTCACCTGAAGCCTGATATTGCCTTTGCCGATAACATTTAAAAACGCATTATTACCCAACTTCACAGAGTCAGTGTAATTTTCATCAAAGTTGAAAAAGTATTCCTTTTTACCATACATATGATTACTACAGCCTGAGTCAAGAAACCATACATCACCTCCTTCTTGACCAAGAGGATTTGGTTCGAGCAGAGCCATTAGCAGCATTTCTTCCTCAACAAAATTAGCCTCCTTCTTCTTTTATTGACATTCCCATTGAAAGTGTCCAAGATTATGGCAATTGTAGCATTCAACCGTTGCTTTGTCAATCCTCCCCCTTCCTCTGTCTCTGCCAACACGTCCACGTCCTCTACCACCAATTTGCTCTCCATGAGTGACCTTCAACGCCTGTTCTTCCTCCACCAAAGGATTTATGAGTTGTTCATGAACCAGAAGACTACTCTGCAACTCATCAATTGTCATCGTGCTTGTATCCTTTGATTCCTCAATTGAGCACATAACATAATTAAATTGCGGAGTCATGGACCTCAAAATTTTCTCAACAACACCAGCATTTCCTTTATCCTCACCATTTGCCTTTAACTTATTTGCAATAGCAAGAGTTTGACTAAAAAATTCACTTGCAGTTTCTCCCTTTTTCATTTGCAATACCTCAAATTCTCTGCGTAGTGCTTGCAGCTGAGCACGCTTTACTCGAGTGTTGCCCTGGTACTTATGCTTTATTGAATCCCAAATATCCTTCGTTGTATCCTTCTTGAGAATGGTTTCTAGCACAGTGCGATCCAGGGCCTGAAAGAGATAATTCTTTGCTTTCAGGCCCTTCAGCTTTTGGTCATCAACCTGCTTCTTTTGTGCTTCTATCATTCCATCTGGAGCAACGGGAACTCCATTCTCCACCAGATTCCAGTACTCCTTTGAACGTAGGAAATTTTCCATGAGCATTGCCCAATGATCGTAGTACCCATCAAACTTGGGTACAGCAGGCTGAACGAATGAACTCTCCTTTTCAGTTGTCATGATGATTGCAACTCTTAGAAGATTGCGACTTCTAAACCCTGCAAGAGGACTCTGATACCAAATGTTAAAGATAGAAGACTCACAGAAAGAAAACAACTCAGAAATGGAATCAAAATTCGATAATCTTTATTGCTAATATCAACGCTACTTATAGCAGTACAAAAGGAATTGGAACGTTAAGTAGAATCTTTAAAAATATGCTAACAACCAGATGGGAAAAACAAACTTTGTGTTCCCTACAAATCAGGAACCTTATTAGCAAATATCAAGCTAACTATCTAACAGACTAACAGCTGGACTAACGACTAATTCAACTTTAACAAGAATATCATAATCGGAGAGAAGATCTACCCAACCTGCAGATTGCAAATAGCTAGCTGTTAGAACTTATACGTGCTCGGAGTTTAAGTAAGGCAAAATAGTATTGTCATAAACACAAAATAAGGTTTAATAAAACAAAATTAGAACACCAAAACTGAAATTTTCATTAGGTGCACACCACTGGAAGATTTTTTGATCGAGGGCAAAAATAAATGGGAAGGTACTTTTGGAGACATGTCAGTTTGGTTGGACTACAAATTGCCACAATTACGATGAAGACGGTTGATGAGTTTGATTGAAAGGTAGGGTCGATCGGCTTTCATCCTCATCAATTTTATCCGTGATAAATTGGAGTTTGTAAAATTGTATCTACAAATGGACATTTCCATGTGATTACATGAGCCCACGCCTCTCTGTACAATAATGAATCATCTCTCTCAGACTTTTGCCACTGACTCTTCTCTCCTTTCAATGCCATAAAGTTTCCTTTGAAAACACTAACAGTGATTAAAACTGGTCAATATGAAGTTATTGTTTGCCTATTCTAATAATAAAATTTACCAAAGAGGAGTACAATGTAACAAATAAATAGAACGAACTGAAAATAAGCAGCTTGTAAAAGTAAATGCACATTGAGTTGAATTTACGTAACAATTAGGCAGTAGGTATTGAATCAATAAGCATACGTTTTTTTTTTGCTTTTTTATTATTTTTTATTTTCAGCTAGTTAAAAATCGGGAACACATATCAGACCTAAAATATAAAGGTAGTGTTTCTCATTATTATCTCATAAGGGAACGTCATGAAGTTTAAATTCATCCTATTGATATTTTTAATAAAACAAATCCAATAAAACTGTTTGACTAAACATTTTAATTTCGTTTGGATGTTGGCCTTCAATCATTGGAAGTAGCAAGTTAGGCTCTGCTTCATTCAGAGGTTAATAATGGGATGGAGTGAAACATAATACACTTTTATCGTTTATTTGAGAGTTTTATAATATAATGGAATAAAATGAGATGAAAGCGGAGAGTTTCATGTTACCTTCTATTCCATCATAAAGAGTGAAAATAAGAAACCTCCGATTTGGAGGGTTTAAGATAGAACATAAACTAATAAATACATACTACCTAATATATCCTCAATAATTCTTCTTAATAC
>JANIHY010000209.1:10544803-10555260 GCA_027479065.1 Erythroxylum brevipes
AAACTTAGTGATAAAATAAATTTTAACACTATTAATATATTAATAGTGACAATTTAACTGTGAAAAATACTAAATTGTCACAATTACCATTGTATTAGTGACAAAAATATAAATCATCACAGACAATCCAAACAATAGTATCAATCAATTATCTTGGCATTAAAAAATTTCGTATTTGTGATGACAAAAATAGTTAGTCACAAAAATATTGTCACTAAATTATGAATAGTTGTGGCCGTAGTTATAGTTCGGTTACTGTGATAATATAAAGTAGACAGTAATTAATTGAATATTTATTGACAAAATTTTTTGTCACAATAAGTAAAATATTGTGTGACGATTAACCATTTCGTAACAAAAAGAAAAAAAATATTAGTGATCAAACTATGTTTTTTCACAACAAATAGAAAATATTAGTTACTAACATATTTTTTGTCACAATTACAATTTATTCTCGCCAAAATTATTTTGGCACCAAATTGCATAGACTTTTAATGACAAAGCGTAGTGATAAAAGAAAAGTTGTCATTATTGATATATTAATAGTGACAACTTAATTGTGAAAGATACTAAATTGTCACAATTACTATTGTTTTAGTGACAAAAAATTAAATCATCACAATTAATCCAAACAATAGTGTCAATCAGTTGTCTTGTCATAAAAAACCTTGTATTTGTGACGAAACAATAGTTCGTCACAAAAAAAATTGTCACTAAATGTCTCAACTCTTGTAATGAAGCTTAAACCCTAAAGATGATGAAGATTTGTGAGATTTTGAGTGTTGGCCATGGGTTTTAGAGTGAGGTAAAGAGTTGGAGGATTTTTGGGAGTTTTGAAGAATTGGAGGCTTGATTGGTAAGTAAATTGGTTTTATGTTGTTTATTTGTTAGTTAGAATGCATTTATGGTGTTTATTGTGTAAGATTGTGGTAGTTGAGAGTGAGTTATGGCTGAATTTAGAGAGAAAAATGGGAAAAGAGAGTCGGAGAAGACGATCAGCAACCTGCACGTCTATCTTCCCTAGCCTTCAAAATGTCCAAATGTGGAGAAATGATCCTTTGTTCGAGTGACTCAGATGGTAGGTAGTACTTCAAATTCTACTCAAATTTGGAATCGCCAATTATCTAAGTCCATATCTTACACAAAGGATACTTATTTTGGCTATCTAAAGGAGGATCAGCTGAGGAATAAGCTGGAATATCCTCTAATGGAATGGAACCTTTGAATTGTTCAAGCTTAAAGGTGGGAAGTAAGTGTCCATAGGGACAACTTATAGACCATTAGATTACATATTTGAAAAAGATGCAACGACTAAGTAATTTGTATTATAATTTGTAAACTAGTCTCTGTATTTATTATTTTGTATATAAGAATTGTTGAATTTGTAATTAAAATCTTGTATAAGTTGAAATTTAATGATATTTTATTTTTTATATACAATACTTCAAATTATCAATTATTTTTGTATAATTTTTAATAAACTAACAAAAAAATATATCAAAACATTTTATACAATAATATGGCTTTAAAATGTTGGACCCTGAATGTTTCATAGAAGTTAGAACTATTTGAAGGAGAAGTTTTGGCAAGTAGTCATGAGTAAAAAGCAAATAAATGAAATTTTTTGAACCATCAAATGATTGATAAGAGTAAGATAGAGAATGAGAAGTGTGGATAGATTCATAATTTGCCTTGGTGTTTCTGGTGGATAAAAGATTTTAAAGTGAGAAGAATTAAGGTGAAAGTTAGAAACAGAATGAAAGTCAAAAATGAAGTAGAATAGGTGATCTTGGTATGAGTTAGATTAAGGAAAGATTGTGAAAAAAAATGGATGGTTTATCTGAAAAATGTTCACGGAGTACGCTTTAGTCTTTTAACTACAACTTTTTCTCTAGTTATCCAAACGAGATGATTCTTGATTTTGATTAAACTAAGAAACATATGGCTACATTTCTTATGAAGACATCGAATTTAAATTCTATCTTTAAGAATATAAAAATTTGTCATGAAGTTGAAAATTGGGTGTAGTACATTGGTGGATGAATGTAAAGTACGTATTCTAAATTTGGGAGAAATTCGGGATCGATCTAGGCTAGGTTAGAGAAAATGTGCCTTCTAGTAAGTATTAAGTCTTTCTTTTAGCTTTTCAACGACATATAGTATGAAAATGTTGGACGTTAGAGTTGAAAGTTATGGCCCTTAAAATGGAAGATATATTCTTTTGCCTTTTACTTCTTCTGTGATGACATCATCTCCTTCTGTGTTTCCTTGTGATGACGCCATCTCATTTTGTATTCTGCATCGTCTGTGTTTTGCTTCTTCTGCATTTTCGCTTCTTCTGTCTTTCGCTTCTTCTGTGTTTTGTTGACGCATCTTCCTCTGTGTTTTGCTGACGTGTCTTCTTCTGTCTTTTGTTGTCGTGTCTTCTTCTGTCTTTTACTGACGTGTCTTCTTCTGCCTTTTTGCTTCTTCTTATTTTTGCTTCTTTTACCTTTTTGCTTCTTCTTAGTTTTGCTTCGTCTGCCTTTTTGCTTCTTTTTAATTTTGCTTCGTCTGACTTTTGCTTCTTCTTATTTTTGCTTCGTCTGTCTTTTGCTTCTTCTTAGTTTTTCTTCTTTTGACTTTTGCTTCTTCTGAGTTTTGATTCATCTGTCTTTTGCTTCTTCTGAGTTTCACTTCTTCTGCCTTTTCACTTCTTTTGTATTTTGCTTCTTCTACTTTTCGCTTCTTCTATCTTTTTGTTTCTTCTATCTGTTCGCTTCTTTGTACCTATTTTTTGTTCCATTTTTAATCCTTCAGAAGATGGAATTTGTCTTCGAGGTCTTCATGAAAGTTGTACCTCTTGAATTCTTCTTTCAACTATCTAAAGAACACTTAAATTCGATATTTGTAGAGAAAGTTATGATAATTGTAAAACATCTTCTTTGTTATTGTTAATAAACTTCTTCTGGGTTACTGTTTATCTTATATCTTCTATTCTATTTTTGATCATTTAGAAGATAGAATTTGTCTTCAAGGTCTACATGAAAGTTGTAGATCTTGAAGTCTTCTTTCAAACCATATAAAGAACATCTTAATACGATATCTATAGTGAAAGTTATAGTAACTTTCTCACTTCTTCTGCTTTTTTCTCATTCGTTTGCTTTTTCCTTTGACTTTGTTTGATCCTATTGTCTGATCCATTTTGACCCTTCAGATGATAAAAAAGAATCTGACCTCAAGGTCTTCTTCAAAGTTGTAGATTTCAAAGTTATCTTTGAAATCATCCTAAGATAATTTTAATCTAACATCTCTAGTGAGAGTTATGTCATTTGTCCCGAGACAAGTTCAATATGAGTGAGAACCAAATCTTGTTTGCTTCGTTCGGCCATAATTTGTTTGTCCGACCTCCAAATGAAGTCATTCTTGAACCCTTAGATTCCTAATACTTTTATTTTTACATCTCCATAAAAGTTTATAGATTTTGGTATTGATGTGAAAAAGATGTATTAAATCAAGTAAGTGTATCAATTGGAAGAGTAGGAATTAGATGTTTTACTGAATATGCTTCAGTATTTTGATGATTTTTGGATCATTAGAGCTCCGAATATGATGATTCTTATTTCAAGATAAACTAGAGACATAGAGCTACAAATGGTATGAAGAAGTTGAAGTCAAATTCGATTTCTGAGAGGTCTAAATTTTCGATAGGAGTTGTTCATAGTATGCTGATTTGGACAAGAGCAGTTCAAAAATGGTTGAAGTGTATCTTTCGAATCACTGACCCGAATTAAATGATTTTGGTGTTATTGGAAACATAAGACAATGTAGAAGATTTTTCTAGAATAAAGTGTTATGTTAGAATATTCAAGGGTACTTTTGGTAAGACACTTACGTGTAAAGGACATAAGGCATAAATAGAAGGGCAAATGGGACAATTCTCAATCATTAAGGACATAATTAGAAGAAGTGTTGTCCTGCTTATAAATGAAGAAAAAAACGTGAATGGGAGGAGGCAGAAGAGAATAATGAAATGAGAAAGAAAGAGAAAGAGAGAATGTCATGAAAAAGAGAGAGAAATACAAAGAGAATGAGAGAGAGAGAAAAGAAACCAAATTAGGGTTTCAATTTCCTTAGTCTATAAGAGAGATTTTGGGGTTGTTCAAGAAGAGAAAATGGTAGAGGAAGAGAGGAGCTTCCATTTGAGCCAAAGATCTCTTCAATTGGTGAAGAAATAAAAGGATCGAAGAGAACAATTTCAGTTAGATCAGCTCACGGAGCACACATTAAAGATACAATAGGAAATGACTTTAGAGACCTCAGGTTGTTTGCAAAGAGAAGAGACATTCTGAGTAAGCTTATAAGCAAGGAAATCAGGTGGGTACATGTTTATAATAGAGTAAATAAACCACTAATGTTTTATTTAAATAAAAAAAGTTTAATATTTCCAATTGCATCATAAGTGTTGAATTTATTGCTATATGTTTGTTATATGATTTGTGTGATGATTTATGAAAAATTATTTTAAAAATGATTCTTTGAAATGAAGCATGATTATGAAACCATACTTTTGGAAATGGTTTTTAAGGTATAACAAGTATGTGAAAAGTAAGTTTTCAAGAGAATGTGTTATTTTGGGCATCAAGCTTACAAGGTTTTGAAATCTATGTGTTATGTGGGTTTGTGGTAATCCCTCAAGAACCATCACGTGCACGTTGACCCAAGTATAGGCTTCTCCCGCCTACCCGCTAGTAGCATGGAGCTCTTTCAAGGACTCCCTCAAGAATTTACAACTACACAGGACCATTACATTGGAAATGTGTAGCTCGTCATGTTTTGGACTTACCCAAACCTTTGATGTGCTTATGTGTTCATGTTATCTTAATAAATTTGAAGTGTTCATGTTTTGCAACTTGTGTTGAAAAAAAATGCTTAAATTGTGTTGTGTGTGTTTTCGATTACTTGGCAAGACAAGAATTTTGAGAAACATGTATTTTATAGACTCAATGAAAGTTTTCTATGGCAAGTAAAATGGTTTCAAAGTTTTGCTTATCTTTTTATTATAAACTGTTACCCAAAAGCTTTCAAGCTCACCTCCTTCCTGTCCCCACCTCCAGGTTGTAAGCAAGAGATAGAGTGAAAGAGAGTCAAGGCATCACTCCAAATTTGCTTATGTTACATTTTGAGTTAGTTTTGGGAAACACAAGGCTTTAGTTACTTTTCAAGAATTTGTAGTTCATGTAATTTTTGTATTTTGAGATTTCAGATTATGTTGTAATGTGGCTTGAAAGGCCATTATAGCTTTGTAAAATCCATTTGTTTTGAGGGTATTGAAACATGAATGATGAAAAATAGTTGTATGTAATCTATTAAAGAGTATGATGAAGTAAAGATATGAGAGTCTTATGATATTTCCCCAAGAGTTGGATTTCGCTTTCAGAAATAGGATCCAACATTAGAGTAATAAGTTTGTTTTAATGTTTCTTGTCATAGGCACATCATCTTTGTGGGATGATGTCTAATAAGGGTTTTTTGGAAATAACCCTATCGGATAATACGCTCAAATCTTATAATATTCGCAAGAGGTTGGGTTCCAGAAATTTGTTTACATGGCTCAGCCTCCTGTTTTTATTGACCCTCGCAAGCCTTCTCATGTTTGTCGTCTTCAAAAAGCTATTTATGGTTTAAAGCAAGCTTCGTGAGCTTGATTTCATCGACTAAGTCAAAAATTCTTTGATCTCAAGTTCATCTTTACCAAATCAGATATTTATTCATACCATCTTTTCTTATACCACCTCTCTCCTAGTCTATGTCGATGATATCTTAATTATTGGCTCTTCACCTTCTTTCATCATCAATCTCATTTATGACCTAAACACTGAATTTTTCATTAAAGATCTCGAACATCTTTATTATTTTCTTACTATGGAGGCAAAACAGACTCCTATTGAACTCCTACTTACCCAAATTAAATACACCAAAGATATTCTTCTCCACACAGGTCTTACTCAATCCAAACCCGCCACCGCACCAATAACTCCCACTCTTCCTCTCTTAAAAAAACCATGGAACTCCTCTCACTGATCCTTTTGAATATCGAAGTACTATTGGTGATCTCCAATATTTCTGTCTTACATGCCCTGATATTCAATTTGCAATCAATAAAGTCTCCCAATTTTTTCATGTCCTACCGACATTCACTGAACCGTTGTTAAATGGATACTTCGATACCTTTGTTCTACACCCATTTCTAGTATCCACTTTACCCGACCAGCCTGTCTTTCCATTAATGCCTACTGTGATGCTAACTGGGCAGGTTATCCTAATGATTATCGCTCCACTTCTGGCTATTTTATATTCCTTGGACCAAATCTCATTTCGTGGAGTGCAAAGAAATAACCCACTATTGCCAGATCAAGTATTGAAGCTGAATACCGAAGTATAGCTCTTGCTGCTGCTGAACTTTGTTGGCTTAAATCTCTCCTTCGTGAAATTCGTTTCACTCACCTCACGCCTACACTTTGGTGTGATAATCTTGTTGAACATTTCTTATTGTGAGTCCAATCACTCAGACTCGCACAAAACACATTGAGATTGATATTCATATTCATTTTGTCAGAGATCTGGTTACCAACAAGACACTATCAATTCAACATCTTTCTTCAATTCATCAAATTACTGATATCATGACCAAAGTTTTACCTTCATCCGCTTTTCAAAAATTTTGTGACAAGCTCACTGTAGCCACCTACCGTAACCTTGAGGGGGGCTGATAAATATATGCAGATCTTCATATAATCTTATAGATATGATCTTCATGCAATCTCATAGATATGATTTCCTCTTTATATGTATCTCATTTGATTTTATCTCATGTATCTCATATGATCTTCAATATCTTATTAGATATCAAAATGTGTATGAGTAGGTGTACAAACTATTCAACATATAGAAGAAATACAATACAATTACATACTGATTGCCTTCTTCTTCTTCTTCTTTTTCTGTTCTTTTACTCTAATCTTCCCACCAAAGGGAGCACATTTTCTATTATGGATCCCTTCATCCAAACACATGCTAGGCCATCTTTTTTCATCCATGTTGTGTAAGCAAGATTAACAGTAGCTACGTGAGTTCCAATTGCTTCAGTGAGGTATTTTGCTGGAGCAGTTGCTCCTTCTACCATGACATCACCCATGCAAAAAGTCACCAATGCTTGTTTTGCTATAGAAACCCAGGTATCATAGTTCTCTTTTATGAGTTTGATAGAGGTTGATGGGATTGTTTTTGAGTTAGACGACATAGTGGTGAGTAATGCTCAGGACTGAGGTTAAGTCTAATGCTCTGACACCATAAAAGGGAGAGTTATTTTGGTAATTCTTGGATGATCAACCTTGAGTGATCTCCATAAATTTATATATACATAAATAACAAACGTATCTGGAATATAGTGGAAAGTTACAACTGACTCTATAAGGTTTCCTATCTATAACAACTTCATGGCTTAACAAACTAGGATGAGTATCATATATGATAAGGTAAGATTTGTTCAGAATATTTAGCTAATCTGGTGATGGCATATAATCAACTTTGACTTGGTTTTCATCACGTGTATTGCACTCCTTAATTTCCTTAACAATGCTCTGCAATTTGTATATGACTGAACGAAAACAAATTTAAAAGAGTCAAGAAAAGTCTTTTAAACCAATTTATGAAAGCCTGTCAATGGACTTCTTGAACCTGTACACACATTATTTTCTTTATTCACGAAATAGTCTATAAGTTACTATACATGCAAACTTATTCTTTCGAATCACCGTATAAAAAAAAGAAGTATTATTGGCGTCCATCGGCTGGTCTCGCTCTAAGCCTCTTGCAATTGTAATAGCTAGAAAAAATCTTCTCATACTTACTAGCTTTGACACAGGCACAAACGTCTCTTGAAAATATAATCCCTCTGTTTGGATATAGTACCGTTTGTTACTAGCTTACTCTTGTACCATTCTACAGCTATAGTATGTATCATTTAGCAAATATAATGTAAAAATAGTTCTATTTGGACCGCCTTCTCCCACGTGTTATAGTATGTATCACTTAGCAAATATAATGTAGGAATAGCTCTTGGACTCTTATCCGAAGGATGTAAGAAAAAGGAATTAATTTGGTCAAAGTATCACCCTTTCTGTCCTCTACAACAATGTGGTCTCAACTCTCAAGGTGTCGTCAATAGTTTTGATACCGTGAAAAAATTAAAGAATTCCAAGAAGAAAAGGGGACGTTAATTTGGAAAAACTTTCTCTTGCCCCACACAATATTATAACCATACAAATTTTATAATATAAGGAGTCAAACACCTACCAAAAATAAAATATAAATAATATCATTTCAAATTCTATTTTAAATTACTTAACCTCTAATTTCTTATCTATTCTCTCTATTTTAAGTAACAATTCGGGATTGAATTGGGATAGGCCATCAAATTTGACTTTGGATGTCACAGTCAGCGGAAGCTTAAAAATTTGCATTATAGAGGTTAGCTACTTGCTAAGCAAGCAATACTTCAACATGTTTACAGGTCAAACTATTACTTGCCCAATACTCGTTACATCCCTAGAAAGATACGGCCAAACCAAATATCATATTCTTAGATTGAGGTGCCATAAATGAAGAGGAAGCAAACAAGCTTGCATAAGCAGTGACATAAACGTTTGGCTTGAATGAGCGTTTGACATATCTATAAGTAGTTCATTCATATCCCATTCAGAGACATCACGTACAAAGACATTAAAGCTATGGAAGATCAACTGATTGTGTTGGATTACTGGTCGAGCTCATATGCAATGAGAGTAAGAATTGCATTGGAAGAGAAGGGGATCAAGTACGAGTCCAAGGAGCAAAACTTGATGGAAAAGAGCCCCCTACTTGTTGAGATGAACCCAGTCCACAAGATGATACCTGTCCTAATCCACAATGGGAAACCCATTTGTGAATCTCTTGTCATCGTCCAATACATTGATGAGGTCTGGAATAACACATCCCCTTTGCTTCCCTCTGACCCTTACGGACGTTCCCGGGCCAGATTCTGGGCTGATTTCATTGACGAGAAGGTTAAATTAGTCCCAACTTAAGCTGTTAGTTGCATATATTTATTATAATTACCAAAAGCACTATATTGTTATTGCGGTGCAGGTTTATTCCAATGGCAAGAAGTTATGGAGGGAAAAGGGAGAAAAGCAGAAGGAGACAAAAAGGGAGTTCATTGAAGCCTTGAGGACTCTGGAAAAGGAGCTTGGAGAGAAACCTTATTTTAGTGGTGAAAGGATTGGGTTTGTGGATGTTGCACTTGTTCCCATTACATGTTGGTTCCTCTCGTTCCAGATTTGTGGGAATTTCAGCATAGAAGAGGAGTGCCCAAAGATCAGTGCGTGGACCAAAAGGTGCATGCAAAGAGAGAGTGTTTCCAAGACCCTTCCTGACCCTCAAAAGATCTACGGCTTTGTTTTGCAGCTCAAGGAGAAACTTGGCATTGACTAGATCAGATGTAATTGACGAATGGGATTTACCGATAATAACGAGAGTTGCTAGCTCTTTCTTGAGTCCGGATCGTCTGTCTAAGTTTTCTCTGTCTTATTCTGTCTAACCTCAAAACGGTGTCGATTTGTTCTAAATATTGGACAGCTCTATGCCACAGATGGACAGGCGCCTATGAGACCCACTCACAGGTGCCGTTTGCAAGCCACAGCCGATAAACGTTGGAGAGTGGCTTTGGCATAGATAAATCCTTTGTACTGCACTAATTAAAACAAATGATAAAGAGTGGCTTTGGCTTTTTGTTATGATTAATAATATTTATGAATAACGTTTATTTCCATTATTGTAAATACTGTGTATCTTATGATTAATAATATTTATGAATAACGTTTATTTCCATTATTGTAAATACTGTGTATTATGTTTTTTTTAAATAGTTATTATTATTTTATTTATTGCAGAGTTATTATTACTAACTCTGCAATATCATTAAATTCCTTTTTAATGAATCTAGTAATCTTTTTGTTATCTTTATTATTATAATTATTAATAGTATTAGTATTATTATGATAAATTCGTTATTATTAAATTTATTAAATTTATCAACAATCTTCATATTATTATTATTATCTGATAAAAGAATTATATATTTAATTTTTATTTAAAATATATTTAATTAATTAACTAATTAACTAATTTTTAATTTTACTGTTGATAGTAATAATATAAAAGATTGATTATTTTTTTAATTTTTTGATTTTATTAAATTAAAAAAATTTAATAATGTTATGTAAGAAAGTCACCCTCATGCATTTGCACGACGGTGACTTTGTTATATAACATTATTATATATTAAATAACTTTTTTTATTATTATTATTTAAATTTATTATACTAATAATTATATCATAACAAATATATATTATTTATGAATATTAATTTATATGT
>JANIHY010000209.1:10719232-10734725 GCA_027479065.1 Erythroxylum brevipes
AATAGCAGCAGCATTATTAATTCAAGAACTTCCTATTCTTCACAATAACTCTCGTCGATTGACGTATTGGCTTATCATTACCTCCCCCATCAGATGGAACCTTGTCCTCAAGGTTCAGTTGTGGAAACCGTGCGTGCAAGTCTGCAGAATGCTCCCAGGTTGCATCTTCACGAGGTAAATCCTTCCATCGAACTAAACATTCTTCCAAGAACCGATTGCCAGTCCTGGTCCAACGAGTATCCAAGATTTCGGATGGTTCCAAAACAACATACCCATCGTCGGTGAGTTGTGGTAAATCCGTAGAAACAGGAACAGAATCACCGACATGCTTTTTGAGAAGGGAAACATGAAAAACTGGATGGATTTTCGAACCAGTAGGCAACTGCAATTTATAAGCTAAGTTTCCAATTTTCTCAATGACACCAAATGGCCCATAAAATCGATTGGATAATTTATGAAAAGCTCGTTTGGAGACTGAGTGCTGTCGATAAGGTTGTAGCTTGAGATAAACCAAATCACCAGGATTGAAAGAAACATCCTTGCGCTTCTTATCGGCAGATTGCTTCATCTGATTCGCAGCCCGCGAAAGATGGATTTTCAAGTCGTGTAAAATCGCATCCCGAGTTGTCAATGTGTGATCAACCTCTTGGACTAATGACTGGCCTAAATCATAACGGGGAATCATGGGAGGGTCCCTGCCATACAAAGCAAAAAAAGGAGTCATACCAATAGAGATGTGGAAAGAGGTGTTGTACCAATACTCTGCCCATGGCAAAAAAGAACTCCATTTGCGCGGTTGGTGACTTGCAAAACATCGCAGGTACTGCTCCAGACAGCGGTTAGTGACTTCGGATCGCCCGTCAGTTTGAGGGTGATAGGAGGAGCTCATATTCAACTTAGTTCCTGACAGCTTAAAAAACTCCCGCCAAAAATGGCTCATGAAGATGGGGTCGCGGTCACTAATAATTGATTTTGGCATGCCATGATATTTCACAATCCCATCCACAAATTTTTCAGCAACAATTTTGGCAGAGTAAGGATGTGATAATGCCAAGAAGTGGGCGTATTTGCTTAATCTGTCTATGACAACCAGAATGGAATCCTTACCACAAGAAGAAGGAAGACCATCAATAAAGTCCATGGCAATATCATCCCAGACTTGATGTGGAATCGGCAATGGCTGAAGAAGGCCAGCTGGGGACGAGGTTGCCGCTTTATTTTTCTGACAAACAGAGCAAGCTGAGATATAATTCTGAATATATTTTCGCATAGAGGGCCAATAGAATTGCTGGGCAATTCTTTTGAAAGTGCGTAAAACTCCAGAATGACCACCGGCAGGAGAGTCATGGAATTCCTGCAAGAGCTGAATGGGCATGTCAGATTTGGGAGGAATTATCACCCGATTTTTGTAGAACAGTAATCCATTTTTCCAAGAGTATGGCTGTCCTGGTGTTGCAGTTGCCCTTTTACCAATAGCAATCATATAAGGATCAATAGAAAGAGTGGCTTTAATCTGATCCCAAAGAGTGGTGTGAGGAACGAAAAGTGCATCAAGACTGGGACTCCCCTGAACACGCGATAAGGCATCAGCCACCCTGTTTTCTTTGCCTGGCTTATATACAATTTCATAATCATAGCCCAAAAGCTTTGAAACCCAATTTTGCTGCTCCGGAGTGACAACACGCTGTTCCACCATATATTTCAGGCTTCGCTGGTCCATTTGGATAAAAAATTTCCGCCCAAGTAGATAAGGACGCCAAGTACGGATTGCCTGTAATATGGCCAGCATTTCTTTAGCATAGGTAGACCAGGGTTGCTTAGAAACCCCCAAGGCACGGCTCATGAATGCTATTGGGCGATCCCGCTGAGATAATACTACTCCAATACCTGTATTTGAGGCATCTGTTGTGATGACAAATGGCTCATCAAAATTTGGCATGGCTAGTGTAGGAGTAGTAGTCAAAGTTTGCTTCAGGGCCAAGAAGGATGCATCAGCTTCGGCTGCCCAGAAGAAGTTTCCTTTCTTCAATAAATTTGTTAATGGTTGAGCTAGCATTCCATAGTGATGCACAAATTTCCTGTAATAACCTGTAAGGCCCAAAAAACCACGCAACTCAGTTATAGTAGATGGTTTAGGTCATGCAAGTATTACCTTGACCTTGGATTGATCCACCTGAACACCCTCGCGAGATACAACATGCCCCAAATATTCAATTTGCTGCTGACCAAATGCACACTTGCTGAGTTTAATAAAGAAACAATGCTTTCGTATTAACTCAAAAGCTAGCCGCACGTGCTCCATATGCGATTCCCAAGTCGAGCTATAGATAAGAACATCGTCAAAGAAGACAAGCACAAATTTTCTTAAGTAGGGGTGAAAAATTGTGTTCATTAAAGCCTGGAAGGTTGAAGGAGCATTGCACAGGCCAAAAGGCATCACCAGATATTCATAGTGACCGTTATGAGTTTGGAAAGCCGTTTTATGAACATATGCTGAATGAACACGGACTTGGTGGAACCCTGCAATGAAGTCTAGTTTAGTAAAATAAGCGGATCCATATAGTTCGTCAAGCATATCTTCCACCGTAGGAATGGAAAACTGATCCCGAATAGTAACTTCATTAAGAGCACGGTAGTCCGTACAAAACCTCCAGGAACCATCCTTCTTCTTAACCAACAAAACAGGAGAAGAAAAGGGACTTGTACTGGGCCGAATTAGACCCAATTTGAGCATATCATGAACCTGCTTCTCAATTTCGTCCTTCTGAAAGTGAGCATACCTGTAGGGTCTGACATTAATAGGATCGGTACCGCCTTTGAGATTGATGTGGTGCGCAATTTCTCTCTCTGGTGGTAGTTGAACTGGTTTCTGATAGATGTCAGAATATTGAGTTAACAACTTCTACATGTTTGGATGTAGTCCGTCGGGTAGAATGGTTGAAGATGATTCCATACAAATTGCAAAAACTGAATTTCTTTGCCGTAATTCTTTGGACATGGCGTTGAAGGAAAGAGGTTCAATCGGCTTACTCTGAATTCCTTGTAAGTGTCTCTGTTGGCCATCCCATTTGAAATCCATCGTCAATTTTTTCCAATTACAAGAAATAGTTCCCAGCCGCTGTAACCACTGCACTCCCAAGACAACATCTAAACCTATTATTGGCAGAGAAAAGAAAGTAGCCACAAAGGGAATATTCCTGAATTTGCTGCTGCAAAGTAAAGGAGTTCCGTTGGCCACTTTGACATTGAAAGGCTTGGTCGGCTTCACTGGGAGTTTGAGCAACTCCGTAATTTTCTCATTGATGAAATTGTGAGTTGAGATGCTGTCAATAAGAACAATCAGTTCTAAGGAGTTGATGTGGATTGCAACTCTCATGGTGCCAGCCGAAGACCATCCTGTAAGGGCATGCAAAGAAATTTCAGGCTCTGCGTCATCATCCTCTTCATCAAAATCACATCCACCATCCAAGAGAAGGAGCTGCGGTTTAGAGCATCTGTGGCCAGGAATAAACTTTTCATCGCAGTTAAAGCACAAACCATCAGCCCACCGTTTCTGCATCTCTTCCCAAGTAAGTCGTTTAACTGGCGTAGTCGATTTGGGCTTAGTCGGAGATGAATAACTCGTCTGATAAGATGGGCGAGTTGCCTTCCTTTGTCGCAGCAACTGCTCGTCCCTCATTCGAGCATAGTTAATAGCTTCCTTAAGCGTTTTTGGTTTGAACATCCTTATGCCATCTGAAATTTCTATTTTTAAGCCGCCCATAAACGTCCCTACCAAAGCCCTCTGCGTCCAACCTTTCACTTTATTACCCAATCGTTCAAATTCCCGCTGATATTCTCGTAAAGATCCTGTTTGCCGAATCTTAGAGGGAGACTCATCGAAATCCTCACATTCAGTGGGTCCAAAATGAGACCATAACTCTTCAACAAAAATCTCCCAAGAAATTTCCTTGTTTTCTTCTCGATATATACGTTGCATCCACCTCCACCACTAATTAGCTTCTCCCTGAAGATGATAAGAAGCCAAATACACCTTTTCAAAAGGATCCGTTTTTTGGTAATCAAAAAATTGCTCCACCCTAGCCATCCATTCTGTTGGGTCATTGTCTGAAAATTTAGGAAATTCAATTTTGGCGAGTCTGGGAGCGAAGATAGGCTTTCCTCTCTCTCTCGATTCCCCTTTGTCATCCATTCTGATACTAACGCTGCTGGTCTCTTCTTTATTAGAAAGAGTCATCTCAGAGAACCTTGAGACTGCTTCCTCAATCTTTTGCAGTTTGTCGTTAAGCCCTTGACCCATGCTGCTAACTGTGTTCTGAAGTTGCCCTACAGCAGCTTCTAAACTTTCAATTCGTTCCTTATTGGTCGCCATAAGAAGGAAATGAAAAGAAATGGAAAAGAAAAGATAAATAACCGGGCTCTGATACTAATGATAGGTCCCAATTAGAAACCAAGTAAATTTGATAAAGAATATAGGAAGTTTGTATATTTTTTTGATTGATTCCTCCTGCTGTGAAGTACATGGTTTTAAATAAAGAAAGAAAAGCAACAACCTTGCCTATTCTCATGCATATAATCGGCAGCAACGAGATTTATTTGCCTTGACTAGCTAACTAAATTGACTGAGCAATTTACACACTAAGAATAATAAATAAAATAATTGCAGCAGAAAATAAACAATAGCAGCAGCATTATTAATTCAAGAACTTCCTATTCTTCACAATGACTCTCGTCGACCTACGTATTGGCTTATCAAAGAGGAAGCAAGCAAGCAAAATCACGGAGAGTCGGCATGTGTTAGCAAATTATAGATTGGGAGTTGGAAGGGAGAAACAGGGGGTCGGCCACCCCTCTAAGACCCATGATTGCTTCCTAAGGCTAATCTGCTGGCTTTTCTCGTTTGGTGTTAGTTGAAATTGTACATAATTATAACTGCAATACAACTTAATGCGCAACATCATCTTCAATTAACTTTTTAGTTATGATTTGATCCTCATCTTTAATACCAACCTCTTCCACCACATCAGGCTTCCAACGTTCACTTTTACTTTTTGGCAATACTAACCTTGGTATGGAGGAGGGGCCCAGTTTGGCATATAAAAATTGTTACCCACGTGAGCGTTCTTCAACATGAAGTACCGATATTCCGTAAAGCGATTTACAGAATTCTGAGTACAAAAATGGTTTAATTGTAGTCCAAGTAGTATTTGCAAGGGCTTGAAGACTAGGACCATTTTGTAGAAAATGGAATGCGGATAGTGGAGGTTTATTAGTTCTCTTAACTCTTGACCACACTACAATTTGGATTCGTTACTCTATGTTCACCCAACCCAGGTGACTCCTCCTAACCAAGACCATTAGTCAATGAAGCTCCCCCATGACTAGTTCCCGCATGAATCAAATGAGCCCGAGAAAAACAGTAAGCAGCGCGTACGAAATATAAGACAACATGACATTACACTTCCTTCTCCTGCCTAAGATGTCTTCAAATAAGTATTCACAAGGCTTATAGAGCAGGCAACCATTCAAACTGCAAGTCCACGATGATGATATCAAAAACAAAATAGGGCATTTTGAACACTTTCATTTACCTAAACAAAACCAGAGGGTAAGAAACGTCTCTTGTTTCCCAGTTATGGATTGTCTCCATCAACTCATGGCATACTTCTGAGTCCAGCTGCGGGCAGTCGCCTCATACTTGGTCCTGTCAGTCTTATACATATGAGCAATTTCCGGCACAAGAGGGTCATCTGGATTTGGGTCAGTCAATAGAGAACATATTGACAAGAGCACCTAGAATTCAAGCAGAAACTGTTATCATAAACATCCGCGAAAAGAAGAAAATGTATTTTGGAAAATTTTACAAGTAAATACACCACATCAATCCAAGTCACTCAAAAACAGTATTTCAGGTATAAGAATGCCACATACTGTTTCAAAATTCACCAGAATGTTGCAAAGCTTAGTGAATTCACAAATACAAAAAACAACTATACTTCTGAATAGTAGGTTTCAAGATGAATGCAATTCAATCAAATCCAAACTCACACGAGAGTGACATTCTATTAAGCAAAAGTAATTCCCAAACGCTACTTGATTAGGCCATTGACCGGAGTTGAGATGTCTTGCATGCTATGCATTACTAAATGAAATACGACCTTTATGAGAAGTTAATAACTACTTCCAGTTTTACTGTATGTTATAAAGGAAGAAACCGAAAGACGGGTGAAAAAAGAAGAGGAGCCAAGAGACCCTGGTTTCTATATAACATGACTTGCCACTTCCAAGCCCTTTGTTACTAAGTTATTACTAGTGCTTGTGCAACTCCCGGTGAAACTACTGTTATATTCTCATTCCCTTTTATAATAGATACAGCAACGTATCCACTGGTCTATATTCTCCACGTGAATAAAGGGTACCTTTTCATTATGCAGCTTACATAGAACAACTAAGTCACATTTCACATGTAAACACAGATTTCCATAATAACACTAAGAACAAAGAGTAGAGCACACCGGAGCAGCTTGTCAAAGTACAGGATTTCAGCAAATCAAGCTAGCATGCATCCATTGAAACAGTTTACTGAATACCAGGAAAAAGCGGAAAAAGAAAAAAATGAAAAATGAAAATGAAAGCAAACCTTGGAAATAGTAAGGGCAGGGCTCCATTGTTCTTTGAGAATATCCAGGCATATGCTTCCATTGCTGTTAATGTTTGGGTGGAAGACTTTTGTTCTGAATGCAACCTGATTCACACATTAAAAAGTTTCTCAAGACAATGAAACACAGGGAAAATCAAAGAATTAAAAAGTAACAAGGCCAAGGGGGGGACACCTTGGGAGGCTTAAAGGGGTAATCAGGAGGAAAATGAATGGAAACCAAAAAGACACCTCCAGCATACGGGCTATCGGCTGGTCCCATAATTGTTGCTTGCCAGTGAAACATATCCTCCGCAACCGGACCTATGATAAATTCAACATTATTTTTATTTTTAAAAAAAAACATAAACAAAATAGAAAATTTTGACAATACCGGCACTGCAAGAGGTGGGAGGATCTTTCTGCAAATCCTTGAGCTCTTTCAGGATGCGTTTAGAAGCCATCCTCTTCCTCCAGAAAAAAAAAAAAAAAAAAAACCAAAATAATCAGACAGATAAAGCGAAGCAGAAACGAGAAGAGAAGGAAGCAGAGCGATTACAAAATTGCAGAGCTGAGAGGAAGAGGTCTAAATTAGATAAGAAAGGTTTCTGTTTCTAGAATCTTCTTTCGCGTAAAATCAACGCTCACCACCCTTGCTTTGCCCCGCCCTTCTTTTTCCTAATAAATTAGAATTTAGAACAACAGTTGTTTTCCAATATTATATATAATTATTATTACCATTACACCTTTGAACTACAAATATTAATAAATTGAAATATGTTATTTAGATCAAATCTTGATTGACCCATCTGTCTATCAAAGTTTGCTCGAATTGTTATGTGAATTTCTTAGTGCAAGGGACTGATTCACTGGTAATTTTCAATTTTTTTATAAAAAAATCATAGAATTACATGCAGCCACTAACAATGATTCTGCAACTGGACGGTTCACACGCTCAGCCTTGCAATTCTCAAGTAAGGCTTCATTAGTTCTTTATGAAGACGAAAACAGAAACCTTACTTTGTGTACAAATGTGAAATCTTTGATATTGCCAATCGAGAAAAACAAATAACTTAATGCAATCAAATCAGATCAAGGTGTCTGCACATTTGAGTCCTTGGATTTGTTCTCTTCAGAAGATGGCCGGTTCTCTGAGTCCGATTGCCGGATTTCTTCTATCATCCTAACAACCTCGTCCATGTTGGGTCTCATGTCGGGTACCTTTGCTACACAGGCCATCCCAAGTTGCAACATCTGGACCATTTCTTCTTCATTGTTTTGGAATCTCATCAGCTCCACGTCGAAAACTTCAGATGTCCATTCCTCCCTAACTACTGACTGTACCCATCTGGGAAGATCAACCATGTCATCGCGACCCGGTGACTGGACTGGGGCTTTGCCCGTTAGCATCTCCAGCAGGAGGACACCAAAGCTGTAAACATCGGATTTGTGGGTGTGTTTACGGGTTTCAATCACCTCAGGAGCACGATAGCCTGCACTCCTTGATGGAGTTACTGGGACATTCATGAGTGGGGTCAGACAAAAATCAGAGATGCAACCATCGTGATCTTGGCTGATGAGAACGTTTGAGGACTTGATATTTCCATGAGTGAACTTTGGGCCACCAACAGAATGCAGGTAAGAAATTCCCCTTGCAGCCCCCAATACGATCTTTAGTCTCGAGTTCCAATCCAAAGGAGTTCTGCCAGAGCTTCGATTTCCTGTTTTTTTTTTTTAAAGTCATAGGATCAATATATCAATATCATAAGAATCAAAAAGGATCTTTTAGGAATCAAGATTATTTGTCCAATATTACTGTCTTATTTTGTTTTATGAAATCTCGACTATTTATTTTGTAGAACCTACACGAAATTTACGCAGAACCTATATAAGACTCATATAAATAAACGGCTGAGATTTATTGGACACAACAAAATACCATAATATTGAACAGGAAATCTAAACTCAACATGCTAAGTAATTATTAGGCTATTTGACACTTGTCTTGTAAACAAGGCAAAGCAACAAAGAGCACTAGTACACAATGGTATACTCTTTGCAATAACTCTCAGAGTCAGAGAAGCTTATTCATTTTCGTCTACATCCCATGTAAGACGGATAGTAATATAGAACTACTGTGTCTGTGTATCACTAACAAAAGCTTGCTCATATTCAAAGGAAAAGCTGTCGGGAGGGTTCAAAACATACCATGCAAAAGTGTGGATAAGCTGCCACCCGGTATGTAATCGTATACTAGAAGCTTCTCATCCTTTGAGTAATAGTAAGCACGAAGGGGCACAACATTGGGGTGTTGTCCCACCCTTCCCACCATCTCCATCTGCTGTTCGAAATCCCTTTTTCCTACAACCACTTCCCTCAGCCTTTTCACCACCACAGTTGTTGACTCCTCCAACACAGCCTTGTATGCTGTGCCGTAACTCCCCTTTCCTAACACTTCAGCAGAGGCCCTTAGTAGATCCTCAAGATCAAAATTATAAGAGCAACCTTCAAAGAACACCAGCTTGTTCTTCTCAGCTTCTTGCACCCCACTTCCAAAATCATCTTTGGGTTTTTCCCCCCCGCCACTGCTCACAGCCTTCCCTTTAGACGTGGTACTGCCTCCATTGTCTTTCTTCTTTAGCCAGCAAAACAACATAATTAGAGCAACAAGAAACAGCACTGCAAACCCTCCTACTGCAATGGCAATGATAGCTCCTGTTGTCAGTTTCACTTTTGAGCTTTTCTTATGTGTAATAGAAGGTGGTGGAGAGTAAGCAGGAGATGGAGAAGGTGGAGGAAGGATGACTGAGCAGGGATTAAGAGGAGGTCCACACAGTAGAGAGTTTCCAATGAAGGATGAATTAGGGAATCGTTGAAGAGAAGGTGGAATGGATCCATTAAGATGGTTGTAGCTTAAATTTAAGTGCCTGATATTTGTGTGGTTTAGATCTGGAATGGAGCCAGACAGACTGTTGTTCTGGAGGTTCAGTCCAGTGAGTTGAGATAAATTCTTTACCGTTTGAGGAATACCTCCGGTGAAATAATTGAATGAGAGATCAAGGACACTAAGCTGCGGGGAAAAGGAGGTAGGTATCCTTCCAGAAAAGTTATTATGTTGGAGGTAGAGATGTTCAAGTGATGGAAGAGAGGTGACATCAGAAGGCAGATTCCCACTGAGAAGATTGGAACGGAGGCTCAGAACCCTAAGAGCATCAAGCTTTCCAAGTGTGTTGGCTGGGATATGGCCCAGAAATCCCACCCCAGGAAGTCGGAGTTCAAGCACACGAGTATCATTTGCGTTGCAAGTGACACCCACCCAGGACTTGCATATTGAGGTAGTGGAATTCCAGTTGAGGAACCGATGATGTCGTACAGCAGCACCAAAATCGAGAAGGGCTTGCTTATCGGAGTTCAGATCAGCAGTAGAAAGAGGAAGAAGATTAGCCAGGAAAAAGAAGAAACAGACAACCGAAGGCAGGATGAACTTCATGGAGAGTTGATTCACACAGCATAAAACAATATTGACTGCTGCAGGCCTTGTGACTTCCTGATTTAAATTGAAACCAAGAAACAACATTAGGTAGTCATTAGGGGATGGATATAAGCAAATCCTGGAAACGAAAGAAAGCATGCAACTTCCTTTCCTGAAAAGCCATATTGCAGCAAGGACTGCCAACAAAGTCACAGATTTTTAGTTGTAAAGCAAATATTCCCTAGTTCCTTATGGAGGAACCTTCCCAGTTTTTGAGTTTTCAGTAAGTGTAAAGTTGAGACAAGGAATGCCATTGCATTCTAGCTCCGTGATAAGCTTCAAACCTCAATCTAGGTACAAGAAACATATTAAATGCAAGAAAGAAGTATATATGAAGCAACTGGTACATGGTGAAAGGAGGGGATCTAGATTTACTATTTTGGATACAATGCACGATCAATTAATAAGAGTACTCTTGACAGAACAGTAATAAGGATTACATACTTGCGTATGAAGCAATCATCCAAGGGAGCAGCGAGATCAATTCCTTAAGAATTAATTAGAGAATTGGGAGACAATGTAATTGGAAGATTTATGATCTAACTCCCCAAATTAAGCTTTTCTTTATGCAAAAAGTTAAGGCCATTGTCCTCTCATTTATACCCAATATCTAAAGCAATGCTCCAAACGATTAGAAAAAGCAATCGTCACCCAAAAGCAAGAGGCAAAAGACTTTACAGAACGAATAAAGCAAGCAAAAGAAGAGAACTTTTTCTTTCTAAACATATGAAATGCTAAATCTCAATAATGTTAGCCAGAGAGAAATTCAAAACCAAACTGAGAAAATAAACAAATAATAGGAAACAGAAAAGATCAAAAAGTAACGCAACACATGCCATTGCTCATCAAAGAGAACCAATAAAGCGAACCACACTTTCAGATGCAAATCACTTCAACGACACAGAAGAATCCGAGGACATAGTGAAAAAGGAAATTGATATTTTTGAATTTATAAATCTGAAGATACGATACTACATTATCCCGAGTTACAGCTTTACACGTAAACGGAGAATGAACCGTTGCTGGAGATGTTCTACAACCAAAAGTACATTAACCAGCCATGAACTAGAAAAAAAGAGCAAAAGTTGGAACTTGTTAGACCCACTAAACATCCGGAGATCCCAAAAAACTGGTTATAGTAGAGACGGACAGAAACTTGAAATTCATCAACTTAAGAAAAGAAAGTAAACTCAAGAGCTTGAGCCCCCTCAGACTTGTTTAACATTAGCTTGGAAACGTAAAGAAAAATCAAACAGATCTAGAGGTTTAAGAAAGCTCTCAAGAATTTCAACACCGCTTTAAAATGTTCACAATCTAAAAACTTGGGTTGAAGGGCATGTCGCAGGTGAAAAGTTGCGAACCTTGAAGCGCGCAGGACTCTATCATCTAAAAACGCCGTTGGATGAATAAATTTGGCCTGAGAAGCTCCATTTTCCGGCAGCCAAAAAAGGAAACAACGGAGGACAAGAAGAATCTTTGTTACAACGGCTACATTAGATCCAGGGATAAAGCAGTAAAAAGTCGAAATGTGGAATCTTGAGAGCAGGGGGCGATGAGGAACATAAGAAATCACGACCTCTGAGGGATAGATGTTTGTGCACGGCTTCTGAGCTGTGCTGCTTTCAGAGGAAGCTTATGGTAAGAAGCATTTAAAACTTCTCACTTGAAACCATAACACACACCAAAAAAAGAGAGAGAAAACGCAGTAAAGGACAGTGAGCCAGTAACAGACTTTGAGAAGTCGCACTGTTTCAAGAGTGGAAAAGAAGACAAAGTTCTGTGCTTTTTGGTGGGCTTATAATAAATAAAACAAAACAGAAATAAAATTGTGAAATTGTAGGAGACAATCAGAGAGACACCAAACCAAAGACTCGGAGAGACAAAAGAAGGGAGAGAGAAAGCCTGTAGTAGTGAGAGAAAGAACGAAAGGAGAGACAGGGCCACTTCACCCCTTTCTACCACAAGTCCAAGTTTGAGCAGATTAAGGTAAAGGTGCTTTCTTTAATCAGCATTAAGATAAGAGTTAAGACAGCGCATAGCTGAGGTGGATCTGTCCGTCTGACTACCTGTTTCATATCATGCTTTTGCCACTATATGTTTAGTTTTTGGACTTACGGATGTCACTAACGCATTTGTGTTCCAAACTTCCAATCAGTAATAGTAATTTGACATCTAGATCAAAGAAAATACATATTATGGATTGTATATATTCTGGTTTGGTGTTTCTGGTGAGTGATATGTAATATAGCATCATGGGAACTGCTTGGATGTTATAAGGGTTCCATATTTGCTTAGAATTCAATATAGAATGATTTGAAAATATTCTTCTTATTAGTTAAAAGCTAGATTTCGTATTATTAGATTTTTTTAAATTTTGCATATGACGAGATTCATAATAGATGATTAATGTAGAATGAATTCACACTTTTATGTGCTAAGACCTCACGACCATTGTTCCCTTGGAAGAAAAGAAAGTTGAATGGTTTGAACTTTGAACCTATAATTGTGATTGACCGACTTTGCAACAAGTAATTGCTTTTCTTTTACAGGAAGAAATGTTAAACAATAAAAAAAGGTGTGACCTTTTCCTTTGTCAACATATAATTAAATCCCTGAGCTTCAGAAGCCTAATTAAAGCCTTAACATAGTATACAATACATTTAAATAGGGGACAAGCAATAGTAGCCCGCACGGGTAGCCCAGTTGGTTATTGGAAAGGAAAGTGAGTCTAAAGTTTCGGGTTCGAGTCTCGACAACGACAGTGTAGAAACTCATCCAATGTGGTGACTTCTTGTGCGCACCGAACATTGGGCTGCATTTCTGAAAAATTAACTAGGATCAAATCATAATTTATCTCCCTTATACAATATCAGACCGGAGTGTGAGAGTGCCTAAAGTGAACGTTCCAACTTTTGAGTCCAAGAGGACAAGCAATAGTAGGTGGAATAGGTATCTGGGAATAAATTGGGTCCAGTTTCTCTCAAATCTCAATACGTACAAGGATCTCCCTTTGTGGGAATCGATGTAGACTGTAGAGTGTAGACGGTAGTGAGAAAAAATTAAATGAGATATCTACATGCTGTACTTGTATATTGGTACTAACTCACCGATCCAGATTTCTGGTGCATGAAAATGGTTAACCAATAAATGTAAATGCAAAGTCTTGTTTATGTTAAGTGAACATTTCATTACAATAATTTAAGCTGTTATGTGAGGTCAATTCAATTAGTTTTATATATGCTCTAACACACCCTCTCAAGTGAAAGCCCTTTGAACTTGAAACTTGCATAGGTCTACTTTACCTTATGCTTAATTTAATTAGAATAGGTGAGTAGTAAGATTCGAACTCATGACTATTTGATCATAGAGGCTCTGATACCATATTAAGTGACCATTTCATCACAATAGCTTAAGCTGCTATGTGAAGTCAACTCAATTAGTTTTATATATTCTCTAACAGTTGACACTAGCAATGAGTAAATTGTGGTGGTATGTACATCTTGAAATTTATATAAAAGAAACGAAAACAGAAAAATAAAAAATGTTCATGAATATATGAAAAGATCAGTAGGAAAACAAATAGTAGTAAACATTAACCGTGCATTGCTACACAAGATTGTCTTATCTCATTTTTAGTAAGGAGATTCTATATTTAATCAGATCGCAAGTGCTTTCCTAATGACATGACTAAATCCACGATCTCCCGTGAGATTGCAATATCATTATGAATTATAAAGCAAATGCAAAGCCATGCATGCATAGGATCGAGGAGGAGTGGTCCAATTTAATTATTCATTTCCAAATTGATTTGCTAGATGCAATCAGTTTTTTATGGTGCCTCGGATCACTTTTCAAGTGATGGGTTGAAATCTTTTTGTAACAACGATAAATAACGTTATTGAATTATTTACGATACATTATCGATGAATTAAAGAAAAAGTTAATTGAAGCAAATCGAAATAGTCTTCTATAAAATTTCTAGTTACAATAAGTTAATTAAATAAATGTATTTTAAGCTATGTGCACTTTCTGAAAATAAATATGGAACTTGATAGTGGAGCCGAAATCACGAGGAATTTAAATTTGTATGGAAAATACTGGAAATATTCAATAGCTTTTCTAGATGTGGTAATTAGAGTTGCTGAAACCACATGGACATGGTGGAGCCTTTCTTATTTCAAATAATCACAAATATTAAAATGTTCACCGAATTTTAATGTTAGTTAGTGGGAAGGACAGGCATGAATCACAAATTAGGTGACAGTAGACCCTTCCTTGATATATGACTTATCTTTTCTAAATTAATACGGAGCAAAGACGTCATAAGTCTAATTAAGGCCTTGTTTGGTAAATAACTTATATTAGTCATTTTTTAACATATTGAAAGGTTTTAGTTGTTTGATTATATCAAGCCGCTAATAAGTATGTTCGGTAATTAGTTGATTAAGTTGGCGGATTTGACTCAATTAGCTAATTTTGAAAACGCTAATATAAAGAGCATTATTGATATTTTGAAAAATTATTACATATTACCCAACAACTATAGATACATTACCCACCTAAATTTGCTTGACAATCTAAGTTCAATGTTTTCTTTCCTCTTGCTCTTGGATCTGGCTTACTTGGTTTCCTATAACAAATCAAGTTCTCATTCAAACAACATTCAAAGGAAATTCATAAGGCTTCAATAATAAAAAAAGCTAAAATTGAACTATAATCCTTTCAAAATCGGGTCAACTTTTCCATGATCTTTATGATTGGGTAAATGAATAAATTTGACAACACTTCCTTCTAGAAACATATTCCCCATTATCTCAAGTTTCCAATGATACCAAAATCATTCAATTTGGCTCAATAATTTGAAAGTTACACTCAAATAATTTTTAGATTGCTCTTATACTGAGATAATATTCTATGCTCAACTTCCTTCCAAACATTAATATCCTTAGAGATTAATTTAAACTTTATTTCTTAATTAAACTTGTAGTCCTATTTCTCTATTTTATTTCAAATTAAAAATCACTTCATTTGAATAACTACACAAAAAGTTAAGTCCAAAATACCGAAGTATGTCTGTGTAGGAAAATGGAGCTCGTCACAACGAAATCAAAAGTTCGCTGCGGCGAAGATGCTGAAATTCGCCACGGCGAACCTTTCCAGAAATCCAAACCGAAGACATTTCTCGACATTTTTCATATATATACTTCCCATCTTTCAAATATAACCCATCTTAACACTGAAACATCTCTTCTACTTCATTTCCAAGCTCATTTCAACACAATATCATTAACAAATACATCAAAATCTATCTTTGATCATTAACC
>JANIHY010000209.1:10741582-10754426 GCA_027479065.1 Erythroxylum brevipes
AATCCAAATTAAGAATCACCTCATTTGGATGACTAGAGCAAAAGTTATGGCCAAAATACTTTCAGCTCTTACTAATCTAAGACTGAACATTAAATCCAAATTCAATTCAAAAATTGAAGGTCTTAGAGTCTGAATTAAAATTCAGTCGCTTCAGATAACTTGTAGCCCCATGTCTCTAGTTTATTTTTAAACAACAATCATCTCAATTGGATCTCTAGACATCAAAAATTTATCAAAATACTGGACCTTGTTCAGAAAATTATCCAACTCACTTTGATTAAATCAATCTCTTTCAATTTAATCTCAAAAATCCACAATTTTCTATGGAGAGATAGAAGAATGTCTTATGAATCAAACGCTTCAAAAATCAAGTCAATCGAATGTCGGATGGAAAAGTTATAAGAAAAATAATGAAAGAGGGTCGGGTTGCCCTCGTAATCAGGTCGAGGGCGACCAGTTCGCCCTCGCGACCAGGTCACGAGGAGACCGGGTCGCAGTCAAGGCGACCGCGTCGCAGTAGCCCTGCTCCCTTTTCCCCTACTACTTAACTTCCAACATTCATAACTTTTGACTTAAAACTCTAAATTTTGCAAATTTGGTATTAATAGAAAGCTGAAAGGAAGCTCTACAACTTCTATGGAGAACTTAAAAATCAATTATGTCTCTAAAGAGGTCAAAAACCCACTCAAAAGTTTTAGTCCAATACTAGTTATCCCAAAATAGTAACTCAACTTCTAAAATTTCTATCTTTTAACTCCAAGGTCCAAAAATGTTATACTTTATATCAATGAAAAGATCAAAATGCAACCTACAACTTTCATGAGGACTGAAAAATCAATTTGACCTCTAAGGGAGTCAAAAACTACTTCGAAGTTTTTGTCCACTAATGATCATGCCAAACAGTAATAGAAACTTCTAAAAATCATAACTTCCTATTCCATGGTCGAAAAATTCCATTCTTTACATCAATGGAAAGATCAAAATATAATCTAAAATTTTTATGAAGAACTTAAAGGTAATTTCAACCTTTAACTAGGTCAATTTTTCAATCAAAGCTTCTGCCCCTAAACATTCACTCTAAACCACATCCAACTTTACAATTTCACATCTTTCAATTTCCAAAATCAAAAATAGCATATTATACATCATTGAAAAGCTATAAATTTCCTCTACAACTTTCAATAAGGCTACTTGATCCAATTCAAACTACATCAGTACAAAATTTGCCTCAAACTATAGTACACACAAATTTACCCTTAATAGCATTTTTAAAAACAAAGAAAAATAACCTTAATTTCGAAAGATCATAACTTTCAATCCTGATATCGAAAAATGTCATACTTCATAGCGATAGAAGGCTATCAACAGAAGCTACAACTTTTATGAGGATTATTTTATCAAATTCTGCCTAAATTAACCCAGCAAAATTTACAAAGATTTCACATCAAAAAGTCAACTCTTTGTTACTATTCATCCCAAAAAGTCAGACTTGCAATTCCCTAAAATTTAACACTTTTACTAATCGTTTCTTGCTTTTCAACTTCCATTCAAATTTATTCAAAATTTTCAAGTTATCAAAAACCAACATCCACTTCTTTTCACATCAATTTTATTTAACTCTAAAACACCCACAACACATACATACTCAAAAACACCCATTTAATTTCATTTAATATTTCTAAATTCTACTAAAAGATCGGGGTCCAACAAATAAGCCTAAGTTTTAATGTTTCGAGGGATATAGGGACTGTGTACTTTACATTCATGAAGCATATTGATGTTGGTTATTAAAAATAAGAGGTTCGAAGGAGTTAGCGTCTAGAAATTATGAGTTTTTAATTTATATAGGTTCAGGTGATTGGTGTATATTTGACATTTTCTTACTTGTTGAAAAGTATATTTGATGTGAAAATGAGATTTTGCTTGATGGTTTGAGAGTTTTGTTTTTGGATTTGATTTATGGAGTTATGTTGAGAAAATGTTAATACTTGGTTCAAGTCCTATGGGAAGTTTTGGATTTTTTATGATTTAGGTTTTTCAAGTTTTATCTTAGTTTCTCTCTATATGGTGGGTTGTATGAGTTTGGACAATATGTTTCATATGGTTTATGTAAGGGGGAGATTGATTAAGTTTGATTATGATACGTATAAATAAATTTTTCGAGTTTGTTAATTTGATTGGAGATCAATTATATACGAATGATTTTGATGTGAATAATGATATATTAGCTAGTCTACTGATTGGTAGTGAATTATCATCTTGGCATTCTTATGATGTTTCCGCCAATTTTTATGTCTCCTTATTCATTGAGATTGATCGCATTAACAACATTCTTCTTTTTGACATTTTTGGTCCCAATTGGACAATTGTTTATTTGGGATTATTGTTTCTTTAGGTATTTTTTAGATATTTTTATCTTATGTGAACTTGATGTTAGTTGGAACTTGATATTTAATTAAGGGAGAGTGTCCAATTATCTTCTTAAGGTGGAGTTCTCATATGTGACAAATAATATCAAAAAAAGGAGATTGTTAACATATTTGTTTAGATGTCTTATTAATTAATTTTGAGCAGTATTTGTAATTAAAAATAGTTGGATAATTGTGGTATATCATTATGATAGGTAATTTACCTTATGTGGGATTCTTGAAGATAAGATTACATAAAGGATAAACTCCCAATGATGATATGATTTAATTGGGATAAAATCACCATATCTTATTAAGGATAATGTGCAGATTTTTTTGTAATTTTGGAGCTATCTTTGGCAACTTATTTTGGTAATTGTGGTTATCTAAGGCAGCTGGATTTTTTGGGGATTTCATTTAAATTGGGCAGTTGCGTTTTTCTCTAGTGGGCTTGATTTTTCTGGAATGTCTATGTATTGCTTACGTGGTGAATAAGCCCAACAATGTTGTGATATTTCAGTTATATTATTTGTGACATTTTGGTGATGAAACAATTATTCATTTTTCGAGTTTTGTGACTAATGTACGTGGGATGCTTCAGTGACAATATCGAAGGTTCACAGCATAATTCTTGTTGGACAACTTCCTACATTTTCAATTGATGAAGATGTGTATTTAGGGGAGTTGTTTTTTTTATCACAATTGTCTTCTTTGTTTATGTTATTTTAGATTCAATCACTTGAATTATTTTATTATCATCTTTATTAACTATCATTGTTGCGTTGCTAAAATCTTCTGTTGAGGTTAGCACGAAGTAGTTATGTTATTGAAAATGATTTACTATCATGAGATATGAGTATTAGGGATATTTTCACTGGGTGTGAATACTAGGGATAGTAAAATCTTGGGTAAAAAACTATTATATCACAAGTGAAGGTGTGAATACTAGGGATAGTAAAATCTTGGGTAAAAAACCATTATATCACAAGTGAAAGTTGATTAAGTCAGGTGACAACCTCGTAAATGTAAGCAATAAATGACGAATTGCGTTACCAAATCTTAATTATCTATTTGTATATTGCGTATTTAATTTTTCTGTTTGTATTTTTCTAAAATATTAACTGACAGAGTTATTTTAGATTAAGCAACTGACAAAAACAGGTCAAAACAAGTGAGGTGGAATAAGATTTTGCAAACATCATCCTTTTAAATTATCAACAACGACCATCAATCACGCCACAGCTAAACATCAAAACTGCCATGACTAAAGATCAAATTTCAATGGAAAGGTCACGATGGTTAGTCACGGCCACGAGTTATTGAATTGCAGAATTAATGTTTTGTCTTATAACCGTTTCTATAAGTTGCTGAGTTGGATCTTCGATAGTAATCTTTCAAGAAGGAATTTACAAAGTTATGAGTCGGTTATTTAGGCTGCGTTTTATATATTAAAGAATAAAGACAGTGTTGATTGGTTGAGTCTACGCAATACACATGCACATCCAGTTGGGCTTGTCAATGGAATTTGCTTGGAAGTGAGTGAGTGTGTGGATTGTCCAATAGTCTTTGTCTGACCGAATATTTTGACAAAATAATATTTGTCATCACCCATTAGCCTGATCTGTACAACATGACAAGGCGTAAGTGTTGATGTCTACTGCAAGGTCTGGACTTTCATTTCATGTCGAGCTTTTTAGTCTGGTAGAACTTGTCTTTTCGTAGACATATGTGTGTATTTACTGTATCTTTATAATGTAAGGATAAGGCTACGTACTATAAGACTTTTTCAGACCTTGCATCATTTGAGACTTTTCAAAATATAATGATAATGATGATAATGTGTGTGCCTACTGCCTACACATGTATATACGGCTAGTTGAAGAGAGTGCTAAGAATTATGTGAAAGTATTATACATGTTTAAAACTACATGGGACCTGACCTCAGTCATTAAATGGTTGTGATTTCCATAATATTATACAAAAAAAATTTAGTTGGGTTTGTATAAATCGAAAATAGGGCTTCACGTTACACCTATACTTGTAAACCTAAATGTCAGCCCATCACTTGAACAAACCCAAGCATCCATAGTTAACCCATGATCCTACCCAAATTCACAACTCTCAATGTCAGTCCAATGTGTAGAATTTGAGACCTTGCAGAAAGAAAAAAAAAAGGACCAAATCCAAGTAATTCTATTTTATATTTATGCATTTATAAAATTTTAACATATTTGTTTTATAAGTGAGTTTATACATATCGAATTAACTTGCTCTCAACGTCATTTAATTCACTTTATAAATCATTCATTTATTGTATGAATCAAATTTAGAAATGTATATCATCAACTTAGTTATTATAATAAAATTTAAGAGATTGAAAAATAAATTAATTAAATTTGAATGGATCTTTATGCAATCAAAAACCTTATATCATCCAGCATCAAATTTAGTCTTAGACAAAATATTCAAAAAACTGATTAAGAAATAGAGAACCTCCTCCTCCTAGGCTTGGTGATATCGACACCATCATCAATGTGAGAAGTATCCTTAGAACCATGTCTGAAAGGATTCAACTTCCCCAATGTCTTGGACACGGAAGAGAAGAACGTCGGCTTCCGAGACCCACTGCTGCTTTTCCCAGAAGTAGTTCCCTGACCACCCTTCTTTATATCCGATATATACATCTTCATCTTCAGGAGTTCTGCTCGCAAAGCCTCATTTTCTCTAACCAGTGACACATCTGCCTGCAATTGGTTCCTTGTAGTAGCTGCGTCTGGTGTGTTGCCATCATCTACTCCACTCCTTAGCTTCAGTTGATCATAGTAAAGCGCATGCAATACTATCTGTACTGGTAGGCGCTTGTTCTGTGATGCATGGAGTCTAGCTTCGTATGACAGTTTTAGCGGGTCCATTACACTGCACACCTTCTCCCTCTCTATTTCGTCAAGATTTGGATGGGCCTGCAAAATTTTAAGACATGCACCAGTTCAGATATATCTACTTCTGAAAGATCCTTTAAATTTTTTAGCGTGGTTAGTAGAAAATATTAGTGACTTTCCTGATCGTTTATGTCAATTTGAGTTTACCTTTAGATAGATATCGATGGCCCGATAGACGTTATCGTCCACTTTCCTGGCAGCTTTAGGCACCAACATCGCGATTCCGTTGAACTTGGAGATGGTGAGCTCTAACTGTGTTGCGATCTCTCCTAGATAAGCGTCAACAGTTTTTGCAACTCTCTGCATCGCCGTAGAAACTGCCTCTTTGAAATCGCCTGCGTTGAAGATGGACACACTCTTCTCTTTCTCTACAAACCCCGATATGATTCTCCTAACGCTCTCCAGATCGAACAGCCTCTCACCATCATAAGTGAAAGACAGGACTAGAAGATCATCGACAGTCACGTGCTCCAATATCTCCGAGATTCGCTTCTCGAGTTCGTTCTTACACGAAGTGGAAGCTTTGAGAAAGATAGCAGAACGAAGAAGGCAGCAAAGGAAGTGAAATGGGAAAGCCGCCTTTTCTGAAGGCAACAACGAGACTATGGATTGCAGAAGCTCGCTTTGACGGGTCCTGCGGATATGTGAATCATCTTCACTAGGACATTTGGAAGACTTGAACCCGTTTCCGGAGTGGTCTCGAACCAGATCGCGAAGGTTTCTCTCTGTGTAGGTGATGAAAGCACTTGCCAAAGTCGGTGCTTTGGCGTCCCGTTGTTTCATAGCGGAAATGATCTTGCCCACGAATTCTATGTCTAAGATTGACAGTTCCTCTGTCCACCAGTTGGGTGGTGATCTGCTTGGAAAATTTGCCTCGTTGCATACCTATATATGATTACGAAAGAAGCTATTAGGAGACAATTAGTGATGCTAGTAATGTTTAGCAACAGGTATGTGTATGTTTAGCACCTTAACACTGATGACATCAACGCATCTTTGGACAATTCTGAGATCGTCAGCAATGGGGAGAAGACATTCGCAGGATTTCAAAACAACAATGGCGCCAGAGAGGCTAGGGAGCGCAACTTGGGAGAGGAAATCTTCTGCGCGGCCAACGAGGTTGTTGTCGCAATAAGCGTCGGTCATTTGGAGATACTCAGCTGCGCAGCGGAGTGCTGCTACGTTTTGGACAGTGATTTCAAAGTTGACACCATAGCAGAATTTGGCAGCTTTCTCGAAGATCTCGGGGCCTCCTGGAACGTCCGACAGATCGATTCTCGTCAGGTCTGCCTCGTCAGATTCCATTATCAACTTTCTTATGTAGTTGCTCTTCGCCACCAGCATGAACTGCTTACCCATACATTTATGGATATGATAAATCAATAAAGATTCATTTTCTAATTACTTGCACCTTGGTAGTTAGATAACTAAGTTTTAACTTAATTGATTACCTTGTGAAGGGAGAAAGTAGCTCCGCCAACTTCAATTAGAACATCAGTTGGAATCTCTTGAGAAAACACCCTGGAAAGGAATTGGAAACGCATGAACATAAGCTTAACCAAAATAAAGGTGGTCTAAGGTTATACACGAGGAAGACATAGAGAGAATAGAGTACCATTGGCCTGTCCTCTCCATGGCAATGGAGAGTCTGCTGTTGCTTCTAGTAGGAGTAGCCATATGAAGACTCTCTGGATCTGCCTTTGAGAAGAAGAGATGGTCTGATAAAGAGGGAGTAACTCAATTGGAAACTTTGAGCTTATAAAGAAAACCTTCTTTATCCTTTGATAAAAAGGCTACTTTATCTGCTTATCTGTACAGTAAATATCTTTCCAAAATATAAATACCGGCAATTCCTTTGTCGATTTCATCCTTCTTCACTTTACATAAACACACGGGGATCTTTTTCTTTTTCCTTTTGTTCACTGTAAGTGTCTTATCATGCTGTGCTTTTTCATGCGTGCTTTTAAGTAGGATCAAGAAAGTCTCACAACAGTTAAACGTCGTAGAGTTCACATTATTGAAAGTTGAGATCAACTATTCTCCCTGATTTTACTTTACTTGGGGTGGAATTGGTATCAACCCAAGATGATAACGGAGAATTCCATGGAATTAGACAGAATAGGATGGTCCCACGATCCAAAAAAGACGAGACGAAGGTACATGATTGGATTGGACACGCAACTGGGGGCAATTAAGTCACGGGTGGGCTTATGACATGTCTCCGCCACTCAAACAAGTGGCTAAGAAATATCCAAGCTACTTGGATCCACAACTTTTGGCTAATGAGCTGCCACGTCATCCCAGTTGCCTTTGGTTGTCTTGACTCACATGCTGGCTTGGCCTAGGAGGATAGCATTTGCGATCAGGGCTTTCTCTCCCGTCAAATCCCATTTCAACACGTAGGCCTCCTACGGGAACCTGTCTCCACTCTCGTTTCAGGATCAGATGCCAATCATTTTCTTTTCTGTTTTTTATACAATTGAAGAGAACTTTACGTCGGTGAAGTCACTTTCTCATCGCTAATGAAACCTAGGAGCTGAGGATTGTGATTGGGTAACATTTTATGAAAAACCTGTAAGAGCTGTATATGAAAGAATAAGATTGTAGATTATTTATTTCATTGATAAATATGTACATTTATGCACAATTTAAGTATTGATATTGACCATCGGGTTTTTATGAGCTGAAGAGGATCCAACCCACTTGAAGATTAAGTTGGCCTAACATTTGGTAGCCTATTAAAAGCCCAATCCAGCTCAAGTCTGTTATAAGTTGAATTAGTCACGTTTAGTATATTTTCTGTATCTCAACTAGTCACGTTTAGTATATTTTTTGTATCTCATATCTCCTTGTGTATATCATATCTCCTCTTTTGTAGGGTTGTTTCAGATCTCATAGTTGGTTTAGTTAGTCATTTCTGTGTATAAATATGTTGTTTTACACTCAATGAAATATAGGAAATCATTATTTCTACACCTATCTTCAACATCAAAATTGTCTTCTTTAATATTTCCTGACAAGCGAGAGTGAGGAGGAACCGAGACATGAAGCTTGGAGATCAACATCGACTATCTGGTTGTTGTGAGCAATTTTGTGAGTAAATCTGTTAATTGATCTTCAGTATTTACATATCTCACATCTAATTTTCTACTGGTTATTTTATCTCGTATGAAATGTACATCGACTTAGATATGCTTCGTATGAGCATGAAAAACTGAATTTTGGGCAAATAATTGAGCTCTATTATTGTTGTACCAAAGAATTGGTGTGTGTTGTAGAGTAAACCTTGATTCTCTTAGTAGTGAATGGAGCCATAGAACCTTCGTAGAAATCTGAGCTAGGGCTCTGTACTTTGTTTCAGTACTAGAGCAGGATACTATAGTTTGTTTCTTTAAATTCCAAAATACCAAATTGCCCCCCTAGGAGGACACAACCACATATTGCGGACTTCCTATCATCTGGATTCCCTGCCCAATCAGAGTCACCATAAGCTTGTAGTGATAGAGGTTGTGGTGATGGACAAAAAAGAAGGGCAAGTGTAGTAGTCCCTTTTAGGTATCGAAGTACTCTCTTACAAGCAATCCAGTGTGTGTTTAGAGGTCTCGATAAGTATTGACTTAACCTGTTTATATTGAAGCTGATATCAGGGCGTGTGTGACACATGTATTGGAGTACATCGATAATGTTGCTAGACAAGGTAGGATCAACAAATGGATGTGTTGAGATATGGAGTCTGATAAAATATACTAGGCTTTACACCAGGCCCGCGTTATGTTTATTGTATTCTCCTGGGCGTTTAAAATCGTTGTATTCTCCTAGTGTATCATGTCATTGAAAACAATTCAAAGTGAATAAAAACCCTAGCCGCCCGTGGACGTAGCCATATTTTGGTGAACCACGTAAATTTGTGTATTCGTTTTATTTTCCGCACTGTTCTTTGATTATTGTGATTGATCGGCCATAACAGGATGGCCATCATGAGCAGATAGCTTGGTGCCAAGTGCAACAGGAGTTGGACATGGTGAGCATTCTGTCATTTTGGCAAGAGTAAGAAGATCCAAGGTGTATTGCCTCTGTGAAAGGTATAATCCTGTTTGGTCCCTATAAGCTTCAAAACCAAGAAAATGGTTAATACTGCCCAATGTTTTTAAAGCACATATGCTATTTAGTTGTTGTATGATCAACTTGATTTCTGCATTTGAGTTCCCTATTACTAATATGTCATCAACATATATTAGTAGTAGTAATAGTGAACTATTGTGCTGCTTGTAGAATAGGGATGTGCCAGACATTAAATTTTTGAAACCCCATTGTAGTAGGGTAGATCTGAGGGTGTGTACCATACCCTCGGAGCTTGCTTTAGGCCATAAAGAGCTTTGTCTAGTTTACAAAAATTATAGGTCGCGTAGAATCTGTAAAACTAGCTGGTTGAGTAATGTAGATGTCTTCGATTAGTGATCCATTTAGGAATGCATTGTTGACATCTATCTGCTGGATGTCTCAATGTTGAGAAACTGCAAGAGAGAGAATGACCTTGATGGTTGATGATGTCACTACAGGATTGTAAGTTTTTGTGAAATCAAGACCTAGGGTCTGATTAAACCTTTTTGCTACAAATCGAGCCTTATATTTGTCAATGGCTCCATTGGACTTGTACTTTATTCTGAACACTCACTTAGTACCTAACAGCATCATAGATGAGTTATGTGGGACTAAATGCTAAGTGTTGTTTAGTTTTAGGGCTTGAATCTCATCTATCATGGCCTGTCGCCATAAAGGGTCTTTGGGAGCTTTTATAGGAGTTTGTGGTAGAAAGATAAGTTTTGGGCTTATAGATTCCACTTTTGGAACGGGTTTGCATAGGATGAGAATTAGGGACAGTGTGTATAGTGGTTCTGGGAATAGTAGTGGGAATAGGTTGGTCTATAGAGTGTATAGGAGATGTATGTGGGGATGATAATGGATCAAATGGAATAATATTATAGGAGTTTACCTGTGTTGTAGTGATTGAAGGAGTCTGTTGCAGGAAAGAGTCCATTGGTCGAGACTGAGCAGGAATAGCTAGCATAGCATCTGCGAGGACAGAAAGTGGTAGGCTAGGATATGTTGTAGAACATGATGATGGTTTACAAAAAAGGTCTGGATAAGAAAGTCCTTTTCATTGAATGTTATATGTCTAAAGGTTTAAACTCACCCTTTAGGAAGGATACACTTATAGCCTTTATGAAAGGGGTTGTATCCAAGAAAGACACACTTACTTGTGTGGAAACCAAATTTGTGCTTATTGTAAAAATGTAGGAAGGGAAAATAAGCACGCCCAAATATCCTGAGATGACCATAGAAAGGCTTTTTGTGAAATAGTTTTTGAAATGGTGACTGATAATAAAGGTTTGGGGTGGCTAGGTTATTGATTAGGTAAGTTGCTGTTTGAAAAGCTTCAAGCCAATATTTCAGGGTATTTTGGCATGGGAGAATAGTAAGAGTTTGGTTTCAGTTATGTGTATGTGTTTTCTTCCCAGAATACCATTATGTTGATGGGTATAAGGACAAGTAAATCTGGTTTGAATTCTGTGGGTTGCAAGAAAGGTTAGTAGGGCAGTAAATTCACCACCCATGCCATCGTGTAAGGCCTTTATTTTTCTGATTTAGTTGCAATTAAGTTGATGCTTTGAATTTCATAAAAATTGCTAATGTATCTGATTTGTGTTTAAGTGAATAAAACCACATAAATCTAGAAAAGATGTCTACAAAAATTATGTAGTATCTGTGCCTATCTGTAGAAGGATAAGGACTAGGACCTCACACATTTGTGTGAATTACTTCTAGCAATGTAGTAGCAGATATAGGATGTGTTTGGAATGGTACCTTATGTTGTTTACCAGACTAACATGAGTCATAAAATTGTAGAGATTTAGGGGAAAAAAATTTATTCATTGTTTACAAAACATGTTATCGTATAGTAGCATTAGGATGCCCTAATCGAGCATGCTACATATTTATATTTAACTCAGAGAGTAAAGCAGTACATGTTTTAGGGAAATTAAACTGAGATATGGTATTGATTGAGGTAGATGATGGGGAGGCTTTAAGGCTATACAAGTCATTCTCAAGCAGTCCCTTGATTAGCATCTTCCCTGTGAGTTTGTCCTTGAAAACACAATAAGAGTTAGTAAACTCCACAATAATATTATTATCTTTAGTTAACTGAGATATGTTAAGTAGGTTCTTGATAATTTGAGGTACATGTATAATATTATGCAGTTTAAATGGGGTAGTAGAATAAGATGGTATAGAGGAGGAACCAATATAAGAGATAGGAAGATGATTACCATTACCAACAGTTAATTGATCTCTGCCTGTATAGGTATTGTGGAGTGTGAGGTTTGAGAGATCTGCAATGATATGGTTGGTACCACCACTGTCAACAAACTAATTTTGGTCTGAATTTGATTCAGTAATAGTAGAGTTCTATGTAGTTTGATGAGCCAAATAGGCTTACTGAGGTGATGGATGGCCCTGATTGGTTGGGTTAGGAGCAGGTCTGTGACCTTGCTAGTAAATATTGAAACGTTTGTGACATTTTAGGACATCATGACCATGTTTGTGACAAAGTTGGTAGTAGAGGATATTGTTTCTGCCCCCTCGTCCACGACCTCCTCGTCCTCTATATGAATCACGACCATTTGAATGAGCCCTGTTAGGATTTTGAGAATACTAGGCTAGATTTATGGAAGCATTAGGAATAGAGACCTGAGAGTGAGCACGTTGCTACTCTAGCCTTGTCTCATGCATCATTAGTGTGTAAAGAACATCCTGTAAAGAAGAAATGTAGCATCCCACTCCCGCAAGACCCGAACCCGATATCGATGGTGATATCCAAGCTCGTGCCTCGTGAGGGTGGTATGCTAGGGCAGTCAAATCAATTCAAAAACTCGATAATGCATTTTTTTCATTTTTTTTAAAACAATTGAGTGCGTAGATATCAGTAATTACTTTGAGCCCGCGCTACGAAAACATTTTCAATCAAAATACTAATTCCAGTAATCACAATACAATACCACAATAACCAAATTGGGCCCTCAGACATAACAGTACTATTTTGCGGAAATTTCAGAAATACAAATTTACACATAAAAATCATAATGACACTAATGCAGATGTGCACTGATCCCAACCCTTTACCCTGACTTGCTGGTAGTAGCCATACTCCCGTTTACGTAACGGGGTACTTTTCGATTCCTGAAAAATAATTGCAATGTTGGGTGAGTTTGCGAACTCAGTGAGAAACCATCATCGATGGTCCACCCAACTCATGCATATACACACAATTCACATTGAATCATATATGAGCACATTCGGAAATCACATGCATTCAATTTCACATTTATAAGGCGTTTCGCCTTTCATACCATTTACATGCAATCATTTGTATATGCGATGCACATGTGACACTTTCCATTTTCATTACGTTGTTGTGACCGTGCGCCTGAAACTGTC
>JANIHY010000209.1:10754526-10780512 GCA_027479065.1 Erythroxylum brevipes
GGAATCATCATGAATGCATATACAGTAATTCCATGTGCACAATTGATACTGTGTATCAATCCTATTATGCATGAACAATACTAATTAATCCCTATGAATCCCATCCCATGACAAATTTCCTATTTTACCCTTCCAGTAGGGGGTGGGATGTTACAAGAAATTCCAAGCGAACTCATTAAAAGAACCACAACAGAATCATACTCACTACCTAGACCACTTAGTGCACTTAGAACGAGTTCTTACTCTGTGACAACATGACCAACGACTTTCAGGGACTCTCCAATGGACTTGATCTGCAGAATATAGTTAGCAACAGAGGAAGCATCTTTTATGTATAGATGTGAGTTTTTGTTTAAACTGCAAGACCTTTACTAGAGAGGTTTGCGCATAAATTTGAACTAGAATCTACCAAAAGCTTATTAGATGAGCTGGCATGATTTACTTGTCCAATCACAGAATCACCAATTGTGGTGAATAACCAGCAAAGAAGGAGCTGATCAATGCGTTTCCAAGCTTTATAGGCTGGGTTGGGAGTTGAAATAAGAATAGAGGATACATCAGATGTAGAGGTAATTAGAATGGCTGGTGGTGGAGGATGATCAGAAGAGATATCGATCTCTAAATCTAGCACTCTATTGACAACTAAGATCTGTGGCCTCCAGTTTAGATAATTATTCTGATCAAGCTTTAAAGGAACATTGAAGTTGGGAGTTTCTGCAAGGGTAAAAAACTCAAGAGGGGTTGTGGAGGAGGTGACATTGCTAGTATCAGATAATGATGAGGATGCCATTTGACGATTAGTCTTTGAAGGCTCTGATACCATGTAAGAGTTGTATATGAAAGCATAAAATTGTAGAATACTTGATTATTTATTTCATTGATAAATATGTACATTTATACACAATTCAAGTATTGATTTTGACCATTGATCTTTTACTGTTTTGATCTAATGGTTATTATTTAAAATAGAATTTTGACAATAACTATGACAATTATTTGTACAATTGAGAAGATTGTTACGAATGAATCAATATGATGAAATGCAAATGCAATGGAACTCTTCTAGAATGTTGAAGAAGAATGAAAGCTAGATTTAGGTCAGGCCTGTAGAAATGTATCTTGGGCTTTTATGAGTTGAAGAATATCTAGCCCCATTGAAGATTAAGTCAGCCTAACCTTTGGTGGCCTATCTTCAACATCGAAGTTGTCTTCTTCAACAAATCCAACCCCATATGTTACACACTCCTTCTCCTCAATCACCCCACTAGTCAATACTCAAAATCTGACATTTGTATCATTTTTTTATTCTAAAAACAGAGTTTTGTAAATCATTTTGTAATTTACTTCCTATAGTGTGTATTAATGAATCAATGAGATCAAAAATGATAAAAGGTTAAAGAAGGTTTAGACAAGGGCATGATCAGATTTGGGATCGTGTTGTACCAGGCCTAGGCATGTTTTTATTATTCTATATTGGATTTGTTTTAAGTTATATTTATTTGGAGCATCTATGTATTATTTAGCCCAAATATTTTATTATTTGACCTAGGTATAAATATCCTATTTAGGATTAGAGAAAGAGAACTTTTGATCAAATTATTTTCTTGTATGCTGCCGGTCATATCGAGAGAAGAAACTCCTTTTGTTTTTTGTTTTTACTTTGGAATTAAACATCATTTATCAACTGAATCAAATTGTGGTGTGATTTTGATCATAAACAACTTTCTTAATTTGTTCTTTACTCATTATCAGGATTGCTCGAGACAAGTTAAATTTGAAACCCTACATATCAATTTTAATTTGGTTAATTCGAATCTACCTTCTTGTTTTCTTGAATTCGAGCTTTTCAACCTTCAATTCCATGCGTTCACGGTACTTCCTCTAGCGTGTTTTACTGAATCAACGAGATCAAAAAAGAAAAAAGGTTAAAAGAAGGGGTAGACAAGGGCATGTGTGATTGAGACATGCAAAGGAGTTATTGGCACGTGGGGGACAAAGTGCAGTGTGGGGACTTGCTGCACTTGCAAGTTACACGGCGGTGACGGTGACAGAAAATGTCCCTTCTCACGGAGGCCGAGTAAAGAAGAAGTGGTGCGAAATTTGGACCAGAAGCAACGTAAACGAAGGTGAGCAAATGCCTTATTCATTTACGAAAATAGAGGGAAGGTTGGAGCAATACACATTTATGAGTTTTGAGGCCAGAAGAAAACAACGGCTATCTAACATCAGACGTACGTTTTCTCAAGAAAACATGTCCAACCAATCTCGTACGTACTGATGGTTGGACATTTAGTATTTTATTGAATAAAGAACGCCAACCATCCCATCTTCTTGTAATTAATCAAACTCTTCAATTTGAAGATTCTTCGTATATGATTAATTTGATTATGCCAACTACACGAAACTCACCTTTCAACTATTTTCTCAAACCCATTAAAAACTGGAATATCCCCAAAAAAAACCTTGTTCCGAGGCTAGGACATGCTTAGTTCTATTGTAATTTTTATGTTAAATTATTTATTTTAAATTTTGTTTCTTTTTTAATGTTATTTTCTTCCAATCTTTATAATTTATAAAACTATAAAAATTGAGTTTTTTATACATACGCAATTTAATTAATGACTGAAGTTGCTTCGGGGATTAATCAATCATTAGTCAATGGTTCAGGTGAGGATATCGTGACTTTGTTTTTTTCTGCAAAATTGAACCATTCAATTTTAACAAGTTGAATTGAATGGACTTAACTGCCACGCAAAAAAGGGGAAGGAAGCAGAAGCATACACACACTAAGGTAAGGTTGTTGGCTGTCGCGGCCAGGACAAGGACTTGATATGCTTGTTGTGTTAAACCACCACTCGACATAACTGAGTTCCTAGTTTAACGGCGATAGCTCAGCCTTCTTAAGCGGTGCATTTATTACAGCATGACTTTTGAACAAAATAATTTAGTTAATTTTGCACCTTCTAATTAATATTTGATAAATTAAAAAAAATTATGGTTTCAAGTTTCAACATAAAATTTGAGAAACTTAAGAAATTCGTTTAGTTCGTGAAAATCTTAATGATTTTTGGACCTTTGTTTTAAAAGTCTATTTTGAATTTGCATGTATGAAAAGAATCGTTGTTGAAAAGAGTGAGTTTAATTAATTGGGTTGGTGACTTTGAATGGTTCAAAACACGATGAAAGAAGGTCATTCATGTTATTGCTTACCTTAACATATTATGCTGTTACATGAAAGGGACAGAGTATCTGCCTCCAACGTTCCTAGTACTTTGTTATCGTCTTTGATTAAGTCTGGTTGATTATGAATAAAATATGTTTAAAGTTTCCGTGAATCAGTTGGTAATTGCTTACTTATCCTATAATAGTTCAATGATCCTGAAAAATCAACGGCTCTGGTTTTCTTTTCCTGTCAAAGTTACAAAATAAATATCTGACAACAAGCAAGAGCCAATTCCCATCACTCTGGTTATCAAGTAACTATCACTTCTCTGTTCAGCTAACTGCAGCAGGAAGACTTTTGGAGTGGTGGCGAATGATGCGAAACGATCCTGCTAAATCAGAAGTCATACCCCAGTTTTTGATAGTTTGAACTAAGACTAAGAGAGACTGTGTGTAAAATATCATCCTGAAACAAATTAATTGCTTAATGTGGATTCATTTTCGTATCCATGACCATGAATAAACATCACTTGATTAAGGATAAGTTGAATCACATCATTCTAAATGGTGAAAAGAAAAAAGCGTGTCCTTGCGTCGCAAAGCTTTAATCTTTAATCTTCAAACAAGCACGAAACGGACGGGGGGATCTTGAAACATCCACAGCTTAGTCCGGGACCTTTTGTTTGTTTTTAGTGTCTAAAATATATGTCGTCATGTCTTAAGACCGGACCAGGTCAGGCATTTCAGGGTAGTTGGCCATTTTCTCAAACCCATCACCTTCCTGTTTTGTCACTTATGACAAAACCGCCAGTACTTTTCAAATCTCCCCCTCGGTACTCATCCTCCCAACAAAGTCAAAATGGCCAAACCCATTTGGTGAAGTTCTGATTTTTATATTATTACATTGTGTTGCTTTCCTATATCTTTTTACGTCTAATTTATTTTTTGGACAGCGTAGACAATGAAAGTGGGATGGTGATGGATATTATCATCGTAACCCATTGTAGTCTTTGCCACTTTCGTAATGGTGACCTGGTCAGAAAGATATCAAACGAAGCCGTAGTCCCAAATTTTCTATGTTTTCTTGCTCAAGTTTCAACAACCCTCTTGTTGTTCTACTCTACCATTAACGCAGGTTCTGCGTTCTCCTCTTCTCCTTCACTTCTCTTTTTTGTATGCAGTAGTTCATCCAGGACTTCATTTTCTTATTCCTTATATACTGTGGTTTCATTACACAGTCATCCTTCAAGGTGATTTATTGGTTTTGTTGAGGTACTTGGTCTGTTTTACAATTACAGATCAGGCTTTCAATTATCTGTTGCTTGTGTTTTGTTTTCAGGGCGAATATTTGATTGCTTCAAGAAATCTTCAGTTTTGGGCTGCAGGAAATGTTTCACAATTATGGTTGTTTTTCCATTTTTGGGATGCCCATATCAAGAACTTGCACGTTTGGAGCCCTTTTACTTGTGTGGCTGTGTTGGCCTCCATTACTTATTGAAGCAGACATTACCAATCCTGCAGAAGGTGATCGTGCTGTATTTGTTTTTCTCTTTTTAGTTTTATTTTTCGTAGGCTGACTTCTTCCTTTGGATATTTGCTACAATTCCACAACTTTTTTCTATAAATCACCAATCAAGAAGTGATTAAGCGTGATACTTAGGTAGCTTCCAAATTCGCTGCTTCTTATGACTAAACGTCTTTGTCCTCAACTAACATCATTTACAAATATCAAATCAATTGCGTTCGAAATTCCAGTGAATATTTGGATAAAATAGTGATCTCTGTCCTCTTTTTCACCTTCAATTCATTTCAAGTGATTAAAATGATGATCTCCTTCTGCTTAAAATTGTAGTGCAAGCATTGCGGGATATAAAGAACAGCCTGATTGATGTCAATGGGAACTTGAGCAACTGGAATCGAGGGGATCCTTGCACAGCAAATTGGACAGGGGTTTTATGTTTCAACACAACTATGGACGATGGTTATCTTCACGTTAGAGAATTGTAATTTTCAGATTTTCTTCTGTCTTTTTTTTAATCAATGTGGAAATTTAAATCATGTTATAAAGCTTTTCAGCATCATTTTTTTCTTTTTAGATTCAGATAATCCTGTTTTTCTTGGAGTTAAAACTGTTTATGGCTGAGTTCAGGAACTATATGCTGCAAATTGCTCCATGTTATGGCTGATAGGAAAAATCTTTATTGAATTTATGAAAGATGCCTTATGGTGTACTTTTGCGCAAATTGGTGTAGGATTTTGTCATTGCTTTCCTCAAAGCTTAGTTACCAAATATTTCAGGTGTTTGTTAATGTTGTTTAGAAAATCAGTTAAATTGATCTCATGCAGGCAACTATTGAGCATGAATTTGTCAGGAACTTTGTCACCTTCACTTGGACGTTTTTCTCATTTGGAAATACTGTAAGTGTAGATTAGCTGAAGAGCTTTCTGCACTTGAATCAAAATCTTATTCAGATAGCATCTTCCACAGTTTATTTCCTTAATATTCTATCATCTATCTTTTTTACAGGGACTTTATGTGGAACAAGATGAGTGGCAGTATTCCAAAGGAAATAGGTGATATCAAATCTTTGAAACTCCTGTAAGTTCAGCTACTTCCTCACTTCATACCTTCATATAAATAGTGCCCGTGATGGCAACTGTCCATGATATTGAAAATGACATGATTCCTACAGATGATGCTTTTCCTGTTGTATTTGTGCACCTAATGTCTTTCATTTTGGTTGCTTTCTTACGCTATGTCTGGAACTTCTATTTTCAGGCTTCTAAATGGAAATCACTTGACAGGCCCCCTGCCTGAAGAGCTTGGTAATCTGCCAGTCCTGGACAGAATACAGATTGACCAGAACAATATATCTGGACCACTACCTAAATCATTCGCTTACTTGAACAAAACAAAGCACTTGTGAGGGTCTATGATGCTATTTAACCTTACTTCGCTGCAGAAATATTTCAATTGAGTTTGTAATCTACCTAATTTTGCAACTCTTCTGCTTCTGGACAGTCACATGAACAACAATTCAATTAGTGGTCAAATCCCACCTGAGCTGTCCAGATTACCAAATCTTGTCCACTTGTAAGTTGTCTTTTTGTTAATTTTCCGTGTTAGAAGTGTGTCATTCCTTAGCTGTTTACATAAAATATGACCAAACGACTCTCAACATCCTCGTTTTTTTTTTAATACCATAATATGTGATGAATCTTGCAGTCTTTTGGACAACAACAACTTATCAGGATATCTTCCACCAGAGTTCTCTGAATTACCAAACTTGCTCATACTGTATGGTTTTTCTTACCTAGATGGACACTGTGAAGCACGATTAATGGTTTTTGTTCATTTTACTTCAGCAGATACATTTTCTATTTCATTGTCTGACAACCCCTGCCTTTTCTTTTTTCTTTCTTTGCAGCCAACTTGATAACAACAACTTTGATGGTGGCACAATTCCTCGTTCTTATGGTAACATGACGAAGTTGTTGAAGATGTAAGTACAAAATGCAATTTGGAGCTGCTAAATAGTTATTGGAAGTGTTCAATATGGTGCAGACAGCTATCAAAATTGTTGAATTATGCACTTGTAGGAATTGATGATTTTGGAAGAAAGCCGTCAATCTTTCTTTACTCTTTTTCAATATTAAAGGTTGAGACAAACAAATTTTCAGTGCATTGAGGACTGAAATAGGAAAAAATTTTGTTGTGCATGTTCATGTGTCAGAAGTTATGACTGCATCATACAGCATAAAGATTGTATGGTTTGATAGTCATGTTACTTTCCCTTTTGGCGCACAAAATCTATTTCTGTTTTAAACAGATGTGATATCTTCTGTTATTCCTTGTTTCTTTGTTCCTTACTTTCTTCGCATAGATCTTTAAGTTATCTCTGTGCTTTTGTTGGGATTTTTAGGAGCTTGCGGAACTGTAACTTGCAAGGTCCAATGCCTGACCTTAGTAGGATTCCCAACCTTGGCTATCTGTAAGTTCATCTATTTGACTAGCTTTTCTGTCTCATTAATGTGAAATAAGGGAATCGCTTTATTCAGCTTCTTTATTTCTATCATTAGATATTGTTAGTGGCCTTTTCATTTAAAGGGAAATTTCCGATTACTTTCAGAGACCTGGCTTCAAATCACTTAAATGGGTCAATACCTTCGGGTAAGCTTTCTGAGAACATGACAACAATGTAAGTTTTCTTTCTTGTTAACGTTCTAGTGTCTGCAAGTATATTGATGTTAAACTTTGTTATAGAAAAAATCAACTATTTTTTTGAATATAATCACTCAAATATCTTAATTACTGGAATCTCTTACTTGTGATTCACTCACATGTTGACACTTTGTATTTATGATTTTTGTAGAGATTTATCCAACAACAATCTTACAGGGACAATACCTAACTATTTTTCCAGTCTTCCCCGCCTTCAGAAGTTGTAAGAGTTATCCCACTAGCTCTTTTGTTCTGTTTTGTTTAGTTTCAAGGTTCCTTCAACATTGGCCATTCAACAAACTTATGCTGCAATGATCGTTTTGGCACCATGTTTACTTGTTGAAGATGATGGTGATGCAACATAAGCACATAACTGAACTTTGCAGTATGATATCATAACTTGGTCATGTTTTGATGGCAGGTCACTTGCAAACAATTCCCTGAATGGGTCTGTTCCATCAACTATTTGGCAAAATAGGACTGTTAATGGATCAGAAAGTCTTATCTTGTAAGACCTCAATGATGCTTTTGCCTTTCTACTTTATCGAAGTCTTATACTGGCTCAAATACAAATGCAAAAATGTATTCTTGTTGCATTCTTCTTTGAAGAATCTGTTGCTCTATATAAAAAGTCACACATGTTTTGTGTATTTTTTGGTGTGTTTTCTAGATCAGACATCTTCTTGTAAGGCCAGGCTTTAGTTTCCAGCATTTGATGGTTTCTTGTATATATTAATAGTTTGTCTTTCTTGGATCTTGCAGGGATTTTGAGAACAACAAATTTTCAAATATTTCTGGCAATATAAGTCTCCCTCAAAATGTCACACTTCGGTTTGTTTCTGGACCTGTTTACTATGAATGATCTAGATAATTATGATGAGTTTCTTCTGATATTAGGCAAATTTTATCCGAAATGAATTACATGCCCTTGTCATAGTATCTCTTTTCCACAGGAAAAAGATGTAAAATTTTTAAAAATAACTGAATGCTATTTCAAGTGGTTAGATTTATAATCTTTTGGAAATGATATATTGTATTAGAAATTATCAAGATTTTTTTATGCTTGTCCCAAATAATTTCAGGCTTCAAGGGAATCCTGCATGTACAAATTCTACTCTAGACCAGTTTTGTGGGAAGTCGAATGATGGTCAGGAGATCCAGAATCCAACAAACTCTAGCACTAGCTGTGAAATTCAATCATGCCCACCTCCTTATGAATATTCGCCAACATCTCCTACACCTTGTTTCTGTGCTGTTCCTCTGATTATTGAATACAGATTGAAAAGTCCTGGATTTTGGGATTTTGTGCCCTACAGAGATATGTTTGACGTGTATTTGTCTTCTGGTTTAAAATTAAATCTTTCTCAACTGTACCTTGAATATTTCGTATGGGAGGAAGGGCCTCGATTGAAAATGCGGTTGAAGTTTTATCCTGTCTTTGATGTCAACAACAGTAGTTCTCATGCCTTCAACACGACTGAGGTTCGGCGCATCCTTAAAATGTTCACTGGCTGGAATATTCCTGATAGTGATATATTTGGACCTTATGAGCTTCTCGGCATCAATTTATTGGGTCCATACAGAGAAGGTTTGTCCTGGAATCTAGTTATTGTTGGATGGAAATATATTTGAGGACTCTTTAATGAGAACATTACTTGTTTCTTCATTTGGTAGATAATTGTGAGAATAGGAAAAAAAAGAGGCTCGCTTAGATTTTGGGCAATACCTTTTCAAATAATAGCTGCTAGATCAATCAGAAACAGACTGAATTGATATTTTACCTAGTTATCGTAATAAAATTGTAGGCTTATCAGAATTACTCGGGAGTAAATCCACTTTCAGATTTGTATCTTTTACAGCTTCTAATTTGAGTTTTCAGCAATGTTCTGTTGTTCACAAATGCATCTGAAAAATTAATTCAGTCCTTTTGGCTAAATTCAGGTGTAGAACAGTGAACAATGTCATTCTAATCATGCTTTAAGATGTTACTCCCGTCTTGTAGCCTGTATGTAAAGCTTGCAAGTCAACTTTAAAAGTCATGGAATTTGTGTCAGGGATTCATGCCTTCAGTTCAGAAATGCGCAATATATTTTATATAATTATACTAGTGCCACATTAACTCTTAATGGAGCTGGAAGCATGGAATACTTCAGTTCTTGGTTATATGCTACAATTTAGCAATCCAGTTTTTAAGCTACTCGGATGAAAAGTGCTGCTTTTAATCAGGATTAGTTTCATTTTGTTAGCATACTTGAAATATTGTCTGTTTACTTTCTCCAACAAACATAGGTGATGAAAATCTCAAATTAATTTGGATATTGCAGTGGTTACTACCTCAAAATCGTCTGGTATAAGCAAAGGTGCTCTTGCTGGCGTAGTACTAGCAACCATTGCTGGTGCAGTTACATTATCCGCAATTGTAACAGTTCTTATTTTGAGGGCACGCTTGAAGGATTACCGTGCAGTTTCAAGAAAACGCCGTGGTGAGTATACTTTTTATTATGATTAAATTATACATGTAATAACTTTTCTTATTGTGGACTGGCTGAAGTTTCAGTCTAATGTTGCAATTTTGATGCATTTGATTTTATTGTTTTTCAGAATATTAATTCAGTTTACATGTGCAATTTGTTGCCAGAATATTCCGACTTAAAAATATGCTTGATTAAATTCAAATCTGATGAAATTCACTTGTCTAAATCCCATTGTTTCTATTTTGTACCTTTGCTTGCCATCAGCTTCGAGAGCTTCCCTCAAAATTGATGGTGTAAAGGATTTCACTTTTTCTGAAATGGCAATGGCTACAAACAATTTTGATAGCTCCACCCAGGTTGGTCAAGGAGGGTATGGGAAAGTTCATAGAGGAGTTCTAGCAGATGGCACAATTGTAGCAATAAAACGTGCTCAAGAGGGATCCTTACAGGGTGAGAAGGAATTTTTGACTGAAATAGAGTTGTTGTCAAGGTTGCATCATCGAAATCTTGTGTCTTTGATTGGATACTGTGAGGAAGAAGGTGAACAGGTACTTTTCCACCTTTTTCCCATATTTTTGAAACGATCTTTACATATTGTAGTTATGTCCATTAGTTCTACCGGTTTCTTAGCTGATAATATTCCTGACCAGCACCAAGAATTAACTGTTCGGAAGAAAATTTCTTTGCTCACGATTCTTTTCCTTAAATCATATGATTTGGTGGATATTCTTGATTAGGAGTGTTATTAAATGGTGATTTTAATTAACGTACCTAATAACTTTCTAAAGTGTACTATTCTGTCTGCATCTCAAATTCATGCAAGATTGAAGACTGACATGCTTAATTAGAACTCTTTTTTCTGTTTACTATCTGCACATAAACAGAAAAATGTGTTATGAGCAAAATTACAGTTCCTTGGTTTGCTCTCTTTGACTATAATGATAGTAAAGCATATCATCACCTTATGGCAATAGTTTGATGTATGCTGCCATTTGTTATGCAGATGCTGGTTTATGAGTTTATGCCAAATGGCACTCTCAGAGATCATCTCTCTGGTAAATTTCACGTTTTCCCTTTACCCTTTGTTCAGTGTTCCACAATCTAGATTGTGTTGAGAATATGCATAAAGCAATCCTATATTGTTCTCAATCTATAGATAAGGCATGCACAATCTCTCTGTAATTTTACTTGTCCAATGAGATGTAAATTGATGGACTTTGTATGTGGTACACAGCAACTGCTAAAGAACCCCTGAGTTTTGCTTCAAGATTGAGAATTGCCTTGGCTTCAGCTAAGGGCATCCTCTACCTACATACAGAAGCTAACCCTCCTATTTTCCACCGAGATATTAAAGCAAGCAACATATTATTGGATGTCTATTTTACTGCAAAGGTTGCTGATTTTGGACTTTCAAGACTAGCCCCAGTTCCTGATATTGAAGGAATTGCACCAGCTCATGTATCCACAGTTGTAAAAGGCACTCCTGTAAGTCTAGTTTGATGTTCTGAAATGGATTTCAAAGTTTTTTCTCTCAGGGAAGTTGGTTTTGATCTTCTATGTTCCCTCATAACATTATCTGGTCCGAGCACATAGCCAAATTCGCTACACTTCTAATAAAGTGAATAAGCTGTATTAGTTGTCACTGTTATAAAATGAGCCATTACTTTTGATGGATAGAACATGATCTAGTCTGCATCTTCAGTCATAAAAATGATTGTGTTTCATTATTGATTTGTTAACTCGAGGCCTGAGAAGAATGACACTGGTTGCAGTTTCATATTTTGATTACTTGGGGAGAACTTACCTGCATTATGGATTTTAATTTAGAAACTTGTATCCACATGCACTATAAATGTAGGATTGAAAAAAATCAATGCTAGCTGGTAACTAATGTAAAGTATAAACATCAATATGATTAAGAATGGCTTAGATGAAACAGAAATCATTATCATGTTGTGGATGATGTCTTTGTATCGCCTTTGCAGGGTTACCTTGATCCAGAATATTTCTTAACACATAAATTGACCGACAAGAGTGACGTATACAGTCTTGGTGTTGTATTTCTGGAGCTGTTGACTGGGATGCAGCCAATCTCACATGGAAAAAACATTGTTAGAGAGGTAATGCTATGGCCCAAAACCTAACCTCCTCTTTACTTGAAGCAGAGGTTTCCCTACATCCTTTTAATTTCTACATACAATAGAAACATGTCATGACATCTCATAGTTGCAATACATGCTTCAGGATTAGGATCTCCGCAAAATATGAGCCTTTTTCATGCTTTCCAATCTCGATTTGATGCCTAGAGATAGTAGTTATCTGTTGTTTTCCTTTTGCGCTCATCATGCCAAGAGGCTAAAACAAGACAACATTCAAGATTGAATAGGTTCATGGTAGGGGATTCTTCTAACTGAACTGACTAAACAGCTGAATCATAAGAGAATTCATTCGGATGGTGCCTGAAATGAACGGTTTTCAATGAGGCAATGTCTATCTCTTAGAATGAGATTGTTAATGTGGGGTTCTGAGAATCATTCTTTATGAAATCAGAGTGATATCTTCAGGTTGGCTACCCCAAGCCACTGGACCAAACAAGGTTAGACCTGGAGTAAACCCAAAAAAAAAAAAAAAGGAAGTCGAAAATCAAACCATCAGATATGTGAGAGTTAAATTCTCTTGATTATTGGCATCACTGAGATTGCATCCCTAGTAAAATATCTAATCTATGCCTTGTAAGTGCTGGAAACTCGTAGCAATGCATAGGACATGAATTATATATGTGTCATCTAATCAGCAGGTCCATATATATGACGATATTTTTCTTGGATCATTAGGTTAATATTGCATATCAGTCTGGGAAGATCTTCTCAGTGATTGATGGAAGAATGGGGTCATATCCTTCCGACTGTGTAGAGAAGTTTTTAAACCTTGCACTGAAATGTTGTCAAGATGAGACGGATGTGAGACCTTCAATGGCAGACGTGGTAAGAGAACTTGAAATTATTTGGGCTATGATGCCGGAATCTGACGCCGGAACTGCTGAGAAGGTGGAAATTGATACAGTGAAGGAAGTATCACCCCCATCATCATCTACTGCAGTAAAGCACCCATATGTCTCATCGGATGTTTCCGGCAGTGACCTAGTCAGTGGTGTCATTCCAACCATTACTCCCAGATAAAATAGATCACTTTTGATGTTACAAACTTGTCCAGTAGATTTTGAAATTTGCAATGTACTAATACCAACATTTTGTTTGAAGATTTGTCTATAGTTTTACGTTACGTTTGGTTTTTTTTTTCTTTCCTTTTTTGGTTGTTGTAAAATAGTAGCTAGCAAATGCCCACATTTTTGTTTGGTAACATGTTTATGGTAGCTTGTACATAAAAACAACTTTTACGAGTCATTTAGAAACTTTCGAATTAAATTTAGTAACGAATTATATTCAATTACATTAATGAGATTGAATTCAATTCAATTTATATTGTTTGAAACAAATTCAGTAATATTATAATTGAATTCAATTATATTGTTTAAAATACAAATGTAATTGAATTGAAAAAACAAATGTAATTGAATTTAAATACAAATGTAATTTAATTTAAATACAAATGTAATGTAAACTACAAATGTAATTCCCACCAGTAATATGGTGAGAGGGGTTGATTCATGAAAAAAGTGTTGTTTCGTTTCTTGGTGGGAGGAGTTGTTTAAAGTGGGAGGAACTGCTTAAGGTGAAGAGATATATGGTAGAGTTAGATAGATATTATTGGAAAGATATTTTTCAACTTTTAAAAGAAGAATTGAAGTTCCAATTTGTAATTCAATTCTATACTTTTTTCAGGTGAATTCAATTTATAAAAAATGATGAGGTTCAATTTACGTGTAAATTGAATTCATCCATTTTCTTTTGTTTCCAAACATTTAAATTAAATTCAGTGCTGCAGTTAAATTTAATTTATGTCATTCTAAATATCCTGTTAGACTTTTTATTAGTTTTTTTTTCTTTGGCTTTTGTAACAGGAGGATCTTTATAAATAGTGAAAAACTCACACTATAAGACTTTTGTTGATTGGTTTAAGTTACATAAATAATCTCTTTATAAAAATATAAATTAACATGTTTAAAGTACAAAGATAGCTTCTTTATAAAAATAGAAATAAAAGGGTAACCTTTTTCCGGATTTTGTTGATAACTCTGTAATTTTTTTTTAAATAGAAAAAGTGTGTATCAGTTTAAGAAAATAATGAAAGAGGGAATGTCAAATCACAAAAGTCCATCGTAGTGGGCTTTGCTTTATTATATAGAAAAGGCCTGAAATTAGAAGTTTAGGTTTAGTGCGTTATTGTACCGACGCAAGCACACACGTACAGAACTAGAATACGTGTTGAATATAAAGGAGCGAAAGGTCGGTTTTAGGGCTTCTTCGTCCTTTAAATTACCAATTAAAGGCTTCTCCTCCGTGTATAAATATAACCCAGAAGTTGGTCATCTCATTTTACCGAACCCACAAAGTTAGAACCCTAAGCCTGCACCTACTGTTGCTGCCGCTATGGGGCGAAGTAAGTCGTGCTATTGCTATCTGTTTACGTATAACCGTTACATAAAGACATGTTATTGTTGTTATGCGAATTGATTTCTTTCGTTAGCTATTGTCTTTAGATTTTGTTGATTTGAATTCAGTTTTGTCTTGTTTGGTACCGGCAAGTTTCTTCCTTAGTTGTGTTTTAATCTGTATTTTGGATGTTTTCCCCACCACAGAGCTATCTATTTTATCTGTCTTCTTGGCTTTCGTTTTATTCTCGGCACATAATTGTGGGCGAAGTCTGTTTTTTTTTTCCCCTTGTTTCAACTATCTCATTTCACAACAATCTTTGGTTGAATTTTTTCTAATGAAAGGTGTTAAGGCTTGCTTGATCGATAACTTTTTGGAGTAAATGCAATGTCTAGATGCTTTGGGGCCTTTATTGAGTTGCAGTAGGTTCATTCAAGCCTATTTAATAACAATATACATCGATCTCTTGTATTGTTTGCAGGACCAGCAAGGTGCTATCGTCAGATAAAAAACAAACCATATCCTAAATCACGCTTTTGTCGTGGTGTGCCTGATCCCAAGATTAGGATTTATGATGTTGGAATGAAGAAGAAGGGAGTTGACGAATTTCCATTCTGCGTTCACTTGGTATCTTGGGAGAAAGAAAATGTCTCCAGTGAGGCCCTTGAGGCTGCGAGAATTGCTTGCAACAAGTATATGGCCAAATTTGCTGGAAAGGATGCTTTCCATTTGAGGGTTAGGGTTCACCCCTTCCATGTCTTGCGTATCAACAAGATGCTTTCCTGTGCTGGGGCTGATAGGCTCCAAACTGGTATGAGGGGTGCTTTTGGAAAACCACAGGGTACTTGTGCTAGAGTGGCCATTGGTCAGGTTCTTTTGTCAGTCAGGTGCAAGGACAGCAACAGCCATCATGCCCAGGAGGCTCTTCGCCGTGCGAAATTCAAGTTCCCTGGACGTCAAAAGATCATTGTCAGCCGGAAGTGGTATGCTTTTTGATTGATATCACCTTAAACTGTAGGTTGTATTTGCCCTTTGGGCTTGAGGTTTACTAAGCAATCATCTTGCTCTTGTTTATTTATTATGGCACCTACTTCTATTGTTTGTTATTGTTGGCAGTGATTTCCTAGGTTATGTCTGTCACTTTGCCTTGCAACTTGAAACTTTCTGCTGTACTTGGGCTATACTATAACCTAGTTTGTGCAAAATCTTGCACAAATTTAGCATAGATTTGTCAATCTGTATGACATGTTTCGAAAGGGCTATTTACTTAGATCAATGCTTTCTTGAGCTGAGTTTGTTCTAGTTTGAACTACAAAAACGTTCATATTTCTGACCTGTCCGACACCTTTGATGTTCAGGGGCTTCACTAAGTTCAGCCGTACTGATTATGTGAAGCTGAAGGCTGAGGGCAGAATTATTCCAGATGGTGTCAATGCCAAGGTTAGTTTTGTAGTTTTGGCCAGTCATTGCAATATAATGTGAAAGCTGTGTGTTGCTGTTGCTATTGATGTTGTATATATCTTGGGCCTCTTGTTTTCTTGGTATAACGCATGCTGAAACTATCCTACTGCTTATTCTCTTCAGCTTCTTGGATGCCATGGACCCCTCAATGTTAGATCTGCAGGACGGGCCTTCTTACATGCTACCGCGTAGGCTTTATTGACGATGAAATTTTGATTTGGAAGTGTTATCCAAAGCACTTCCGAGGATTTTATCTAGGACTACAAGTTCTATTATGTTATTCAATTGTTATGTTTAAGATTTGTGAACAGCTGATGTATGTGATTTGAGATGTTTCAAGAATCATGTGGCCTATAGTTTATGTCTCCTTGAAACTATTCTATAAAACAATTGAAATCGGTGCGAAGAAAAATGAAAAAAAAAAAGGAGATGCGATTAAATTAATGCGCCGACGTCAAAAGTATAATCGAGTCAACTTTTACGAGGGCAGTCTAATCATACAACACAAAAGCGCCACCTCCCTGGTGCTGTTTTCACATGCGTGTTTTCAGCCTCCACCATTTGTTTGACCTTCTCCTTTCCTACATTCGGTACGGGTGATCTGAACCTTCTACATGCAGCCTACATCCTCGAGTCTTGCTTTTGTCATGACGTGACTTTTGACTTCCTGGAATGTAAAATCTCCTCTTTTTCAGTAATATCTGAATCATGGTTTTCACAAGAAACTGAAGATGATACTCTAAACATGTAAACCTGGAAAATCCAGGGTGTCTAACATCTCAGTAATTTTGCCACATTACCAACTCATTAATATGCAGACACAAGTGCCAGCTCTGATCTATGTTAATGGATTTTGTTGTTAATATTTTTAAATTTAATTTGACAATTATTAATTATGAGTTTTTTTATAAAATTAAGGTTAAAGATAATAAACCTTGAAGTAACTGATAAAATTATCAGTTACTCCTTTGTGAATATAAAATCACATGTTTAAATTACAGAAACAGTCTCTTTTGTAAAAAAAAAAAGGGAAAGCTACGTATATACATTAGATCATCTTCTAACCTCTGTAAAGTGAAGAGTTTTTTATACCGGATACATTGACATTGACTTATAAAATTAAGATTAAGAAATAAAATTTAATTTGAATTAAATATATTAAAAAAAGTTCAATAAAAAATTTAGTTAAAAAATTGAAGTCTAATGAAAAAAGTGAATTTTAATTAATGTGAGCCGAATGTTTATTGACCCTGTAACGGAAATACTTATTTTTTAAAATAACTATTAAGGTTATGGATTTACAGTTTTTCTTATTCGTTAAGAAGCTTACACATTAAGAAAAATGTAGAACCACGTTCACACCATAAAGTTATATAATTTTATAAAGGTTGATCAAATGTTTCTATTATAGGTTTTATTAATTGAGTCTAGGCCCACCCAGGCCTAATTTTTTTAAACAAACGATACTATTTTATATAAAATAGTTGAACTTCGGGTTGATCTAGACTTGAGCTTGACTGATACGTCGACCCATTAAAAATATCTTAATCTAGACCTATGGGTCAGTCCATTATTATCCCTAGTTTCAACAACTTATTTATATATCGAGTAACTTGTTCCTCAAGAAGAGGATAGCAAAATATATAATTTTTCACATTTATATAAATTCATAATTAATCATAGGGTTATAGATAAAGTTCGTGTATGTTTAACATTTATATGTATGTGAACTCTGAGAGAGTATTTCGACATATTTGACAGTCCTAAATGCCCAAAAACGAACTAAAGCAATGCATTGAGCAAACCATGGATGTAACAGCAAGAAATTGATTCAAAGCTTTGTTATTGTCTAGGCAATTATTGTTGTCGATGCTCTTTCAGATATCGGTGACCTAAGATGATCAAAGAATTCCTACATATGATTGTGTTATCTTTCCTATTGACTGACTGAATACGTTTTTGGGTCAACATAACAAGATCTGAAATTAACTTTTCGGCCCTAGGATGTGTTTAAAATAAGTAACTGAGATGGTTTACATATCACAACAGGAAAGATATAAACAGATTAGCAATGTGACTGTCCAATAATGCAGAATCTACCTTAAACGTGTTCCAACAGAAAAGGAAGGACCGGTTAACTAAATGTCAATAAGTTCGAGGACAAGCACAGAGAATTCGTTTCAAGGTAGAATATCAAAGTCAAGAACCAATGGAATGATGCTGAATGGAGTGTTTCTTGAGACATTCCAGACATGCTCGAACTCTCCTGGATAAAGATGTTGCGTCGTAGACCGCTGAGACTGGCAGCAAAAACCATAAGACCATGACCAAAACCACGTGGTACCCTTTATGTCATTGGCTAGATTGGTTAGTTATATCGAATCTTTTGCGTTGTTCTTTATGGTTAACAGTTTTGAAGCACACGAACTGAATATAGTAATTAGCATACCAGATAGGAAGAAAGATCTGAGGCAAGGCAACAATTGGATTTTGTCCACGATTACCCTCTCTAGAGAGCATCCACAGATCATGTAGGATGAAATACCAAACACGCACTAGTTAAAAAGTGATTACATAATTAACAATAATCTTGCAAGTTACAAGTGAAAGTCATCAAATTACCAATAAAAAGAATATAAAATGAGAGAAACAAGAACCATAGAGGGTATAACAAATGAATTTCTATATCCCCTTTCATTGCCCGTTAATACTCTTTTATATATCTTATGCTACCAAAGAATAACTTTAAAGGAGTTGAAACCTGTCATGCATCAAGGTCAAGAAACAGTTTTTCGTAGCTATACAGAATTGGAATGAAACAGCAACCATTGAGCGGCAATATTGTTCAAGGGATTCGTTCTTGGCCGAAAACAAGGACTATTGACCAGTTTTAGCACGCTTCATTCCATTTGAAGTGAAAGGGGACACACTGCCGATTGGTCGAGGGCTCTCTTCCCTGTAACTTGAATTCAGCATAGCAAGTTCTCTCAGCTGTTGCCTCTTATAGATATCTTGTGACTCATCCTGAACGTAGGAAGATGGAGTAAAATTCTTTGTTCTGATAAGAACAACATCATTGTCGGTCTTGTTAATTCCTGAATTCAAAACTTTCTTATCCACCCATAGTTCACTGAAGCTAAGTTTGTGATGTTCTTGCATAGACCGAAGTGGTCTCTATCAATAATGCTCCGATCGACAAAGTACTAAAGAGCCAGTTATTGTGAAGAAAAATAGAAAAGAGCAGAAAATACCACAGGTTTGAGTACTTCTTCAATGATTTCCTGTGCTTGCCTCAATCGGATATCAATAATACTGGAAGGTAACTCGGCCTCAATAAGAATGTGTAGAGGATCATTGAGATGTTCGTAACCTGGCTTCCCTCTTAACGACTCCTCCTTCACAACACAGAAAGGAAAGTAAAATTGCATCAACACATGCAGTGATCTGGATAGATGAAACTAGCCTAAAGAAGAGTTCATTAAGTGGCTCAAATGTTCAAATGACCAAATTCATTTCCTAGTGTTCATGTTTTGTAGGGTGAACTTCGCGTCAACTGTGAAAGATACTACCTTCTCAGGGTCTTTTATTGATCCTTTTCCTCTAATATAAACACGGCAACCTGTAGAAGCTTCAACTCTCTTCAATGAATTGCCCCTAGGACCTAGAAGACGACCTACAAAATTGAACTAAGGTCCATAAAAAGAAATATTAGAGATGATACTGAATCATGTTATGTCTAAGGAGCCATGCATATCTCAGTAAATTACGCATCTTACATTTGGATAATTGTTGATAGGGATATCCAATCGCAAAATTTTCTTTATGATATAAGAACCCGGGCTTGATGCTGCTACTTGCCACTCCGTGTTAAGTCCCTGGGATCCTAACCTCTGAAACAAACACTATTTTATGTTGGAATTAACAAAAAGAATGTACATTTCTTGACCATATGAAAGGAAAATGGCAGGCATTTCTTTGATTAATTAAAACAAGAGAAAGAAAAGCAAATGCCGTGAAGCAAAACTCATTCAACTCGGCAACAAAAGCAAGATTCTTGGGGCTGACTAAAAATAGAAAATAAATTTCAAGTAGCCTCCAGGTCCAGAATAACCAATATCCCTGTTATGAGACTTGACATGATACAATATTAAATTTGTTCTAAGTGCTGTTTACAGATAACAAGTAAGAGGCATCTCTTTTAAATAAGAATTCCGAGTGCTCACCTCTTGTGTCACTCCGCTCCATCCAGTGAAGTCCATTCCTGCATTATTTGGCAATATATCTGAAGCCATAGGACTTAGGCTTCCCCGTTGCAGTCTACCAAAGTCGGATAATCCCTGCTGGCTGGAGATCATACCAGAAACTCTTAATATCTCTGCCAACACAAAGCCAGTTTATTTCAGTATCTTTTCTTGCTTTCTCCGAATGCCGGAAATAAGAAATTTTCAAGTTCTAGTTTAAGTTTTGACATTAAGAGTTAAAAGTTACGGTTGATTTCTGGTGGAGTCAATGAAAATGCTCAATCAGAAGTTAAAACTCTTAAAACTCAATACAAGAAGTGGCGGCACATCGCCTTCTAAGCTATTTGATGAAACACTTAACAAAAATTATCCAACAGAACTGGAAACAATTTAAAGAGGGGAATTTGCAATAAAAAATTGGTGCCTGACCGTGCTTCAAGTACAGCATTTAATTTAGAACCTTTTGCAGTTCTAGCCAATTGTCATTGTTTGATCTGTTCACGTAATATAGACTCAAAGATCATGTCTGCCTTTCCAGAATATGGGGCTCTTTGAAGCAGGATTCTACACAAATCTAGGAATCATAAAGACTTGTAGACTTGTGGAGAGATTTTAATCCATAATCATTGAGACATTTCCTTGAAATGTTTATTTTTTGACAAAGAAGTTGGCGTTTAATGCAAAAGCAGATTGAAGATGTACTTGGCTGTACTTTCCGTAGACAAAATTTATGTTCCACTGATTCTTGATTAAAAACTTCTATTCACTCGTCATAAATAAGTAAATAGCAAATACTCTGATTGAAAATGACGATGTGCTATCGGTTCTTGACTAAGTATTTATATAATGATGTAAATTTTGCAGATACATCTCAATGGAAGCTATCAATTGAGACTACTTGTACGTAAACGCTAGAAATAAACTCCCAAGTTTCCTTCACAAACGGAGTACGTGGATTTATTTGCAACAATCATCTCCAAAACACATAAATATTTGATTAGTTAAATTGCAAATACGAACTGCAAGAAAGAACATCCCATCATCATCAGCAAGAATTCCTAAATTCCGAGTAAAGCATACATACACATTATTGTAGAGCAGAACCTTGGCAAGCTTATATTAAGCACTCTGCAAAGGTGGAATTTGGGAAGAAAAGGAAGCATAGCTAGAATTCAATATTCGTTCATTTGATGCATAATCTAAAGAAATATCATTTTGCATAATCATCAAACAGGACTTTCTGGTTTCTCTAAGCACAACTGGATAGATGAATAGAAGAACAGAACAGTGATGTTAAACAGTAATTATGTGAAAAACTAAAAATCAAAGGAGAAAAGAGCAAACCTTGATTCAGAAGACGGCTGCATACGGGAAGGATTTGTACGAAAGGTGCAAGCTTTTGACGTTCTTCTAAAAGCTCTGTCAAATACTGACCACTGAAAACAGAAACGCAGACAAGGATCGAAATCCAAAATTTACATGAATGAATTCTATATCCTTTAAAATTAAAAGCAAGATAAAGAGTTGTGTTTTACATACCTATCAACCTCAGGGGTTGCTCTTATATGTGGAGATGGAGCTCTTGCTGGTGAATAATTATGTGAGTATAACCCTGACATAGTTATAAATATGGTGTTGTAAAAATTCTATGGTATACAGAAGGAAGCGAGATGATGGTGATTGTGAAAGAGCAAAGTCAAACACAGAGACAAATGATAAGGAGCACCGGAAAGGAAATAAGGAAGAGGGTGACAAAGGTGAAGAAGAGAGAAACCGCAAAAAGGGAAAAAACAAAAAAAAAGGAAAGAAAGTAATAAATGGAGAGAGTGGGACTTTGTGATGAAGAGAGGGTTGGGGGTTTTAATATACAGCGCAGGCTGATGCGAGGTTTTAATGTATACTTTGTTGGCCACTCTGTGTCATGAAAAGTTTTTGCACAGTGTATCAAATACGATCCATCGTGTCCATACATATTTATATATGCATACACACACCCACCTATATACGTGACTGACAGAGAGACACATGACCAAGAGTTATTGTGGAAAACATGGAAATCAAGAAGCGGAGCTGGCAAGTCCGGGCCTGTAAAACTTGTAAACGAGATATGACAGTGATTGGGAAGAGAATGATTGAACACCATCCATCCCTTCACTGTTAGGAGAGTTGAAGAACATAGGATAGGAAAACACATGTGATGTGTACCGGAAAAGCTCACTCACTTCTACCGTGGTAGCTATTTATATTTCAGTTGGTGATACGGATACAGTAATCCGGCATTTAAAAAAAGGAAAAAGAGTCAGCCACTGCGTCACGCTCTGTTTCAGATTCTCGTTTATGCACTTACCACTTTCTGTCCGTTTCCTTTCTGTAAAAAGGTAACAAACTGAATTCTCATCAGTAAGGTAATTGTGGAAGACCTGACCCAGACCTACCCTCTACGTAGTTCCAACTCACCCTATATGATTACTTGCTATAGTGAACCTACAGCGGAAAGGAAAACAAAAATGCGGTACCACAATCAAATCTTGTTATTAATTAATCAGAATATATATATATATATGCGACATAAAAAAAATGTTCAATAATTTTAAGGTGCAAGTGAGTTAATAAGGGATTCTTTTCATTTAAATGAGATCGCATATTAGAACCACTCTTTTGTATATAACCGTTTAAAATTTAAAATCAGAGTTTTACTTCCTATAAGAATCCTATACGATTCAAAGGGGGATTAATTTGAATGCGAATAATTTAAATATTTATTTCCATAACTAAGACCCTCTTAAAATATCTTATAAGTAAAAAAAAAAAAAATCAATATGTAGAGGTTTAGATTTGGACAAAAGTCCCAACTAACAACTGTTATCTGCCGTTGGATGGATGGATTCTATGTCCTGTCTGTCCCCTTCTGCCTTTTCCTCTGTACCCTTTCTAAACTCATATGTGGTCTGCAATTAAACATCTCTTGGCCTTTTCGGTGTAAAATGAAAAAACAGAATGGTATTGGTATATACATGTAGTTGATATATTTTATGTAGGTTTTGGGTCTAATATGATGAGGTGGCTGTTTTAAGACATATGCCGCCGCTATCTGAGCTGTCATTTAGCTAGGAGTAGACCGAAACATAACACAAGTCGACGGTTTTAGTGAGCAAGTCAGGTGGCCAGCTGACACACACGGCTTCTTTCATGGAGGGGATCCTCTGCTCCTTTCCCTTGTCCTATTTTGGTCTTCTTTTATTTGAGTCATTTATTTAAGTGAGATTCATATAAATAAATGACTCAAATAGGAAGGGATCAGACTAGGGTCAAGAGAAGCTTCTTTCATTTCGTCCAGTTAATTTTAATTATCAAATAAATTAATATGCACTTTGTTTTAATTTATAGTACCAATTTACATTGCACTTCATTTCTTGTTTTGTTGGCACCATCTGGACCTGACCAGGTGAACCTAGTCCTCCATTAGATACAACTGTCACCACCATTTCCATTTGATTAATTCAGGCTTCCTTAATTAGTGCGATACATACGATGATTAGGCAATTAACTAAAAGGAAATCATCAACACTTTAATTTATAATGTTGTCTTTTTGTCAGTACTTGGTTGGTATTATGAATGATTTTTAAGGGGAGCATTGGATTCCCATGACAGTGAGATGTGGCAGAGAAAAGTTTGGACCAGACGAACACTGTGTAGGATCACAAGAAAAGTCTATGACAACAGTTTCGAGACCAGATTTTGGTATCTTCTTCTATTTATTGATTTAGATGCATGTGGTACATATTTTTGTTTGGAAATTTCCAGATTACAAGAAGTCATTGCAAGTTTTTTCAGTTTGATTTGGATTAGTTTCCAGACAGTTGACCTTTTCAATTACATTGTGCACTGGGCTTAGCCGTAACCAGGTTAATTTAACAAGGTCAATGCATGCAAAACAAAATAAGAAAATAAACATAAAATTAACATTTTATTCAAATCCAAAAGAGGAAGGAATAGTGTTATAACCAAATATGGAGGAAGAAAACATAATTTTGTCATTCGGGGAAGCAAACAATCAAATTGTCAATTGATTTGATTTTTTTTTCTTCCTGCGAGATGTTTTAGGCAAGTCTTAACTATAAGAAGATACCTTTTAGGTAGGTTCTTTGCGAGAGTCAAAATTCTAACATCAAATTTTAAACAGCTGCATACATAAATCGAATTCAAACCTATGATCTCACTTAAACTAAAAAAGCTTCTTATCAACTTACCTACACTTTAAAAATTGCTTCGGTGCTTTTAGGTATTGAATCGAAATCTGTCCTTAACCAGAGAATAGAGATTAAAAACTTTTAGTTGGAGTTAGAGTTGGACTGGACTTCCTCCAAAAAGAGTAGCCATCTTATTTTTGTTATAAGAAATAGTTGACATCGTGCCAAGTCGACAAATCTTCCACGAATTTTGGAAGTAGGGCCCAAAGTCTACATATTTTTGGGCTTGTATAAATGATATTTCCTTAAGGCTAAGCCCATTTTGTTTTTGCTCCCCAAAAGAATCACGTGAATGCCCTTTTTTTGTGGTCTTTTTCATGCTATAATCCATAATTAGTTTGTTCATTATTACATGAGACTGAAACGACGTCGACATCAAACCTAATTTACTCCATTAATCGTCTCCTTTGTTGCTCATTTCTCACTCCCGCTGCCGCCGCTCAGCTCTCCACATCACTGTGTGTCTTCTGGCTTCGCTCGGTGTTTCACACTGCCCCTTTGTCGCTACTGTTCTCGTCTTTTTGTCACGTTTCCCATTAACGTAGTCACACACGCACCCTTTTGGTCCAGTCTGTGAAGAGTCGTTCATGGGTGTGCTTGATATCTGCAGTACTTCCTCACTCTGCTTCACCGACACCAGCTCTAATCGTCACCGGATTTTTGTTCATCAAAGATTCTTTTGCCCTCTTGGAGGAAATAATAACCATAGAACGTTCTTTGTCATGTCCTCTGCTATTCCAGTAGAACATGTCAATGAGGGTCAACAAAGGATAACCGGGGATTCGTTTCTTAGAACCCATTTGAGAAAGTTGTCTCCTTATCAACCCATTTTGCCTTTTGAGGTTATTCTCGTATTTTGCGTTTTAACTCCGTTTGTTTGTGAAATGCTTATTTGTGGAAATTAACTTTCTTGTTGAACTTGAAGTTAGCCACTTTTTTCTTTCCGTTTTAGCTATGACGACTAGAGTTTAGCTGAATAGTGTATGAAGTTTACTGGATTATAACAACTTGCGAAATTTCTTGGAATCAGTTCTCCAGATTGTTACTAGTGCATCTTTTATTTTTCTTTTATGTTACCAATTCGATTCCTGTGGTTCCTTGTTGATGCTGTCAGTAAATTACAAAGAATGTTTTGTAGAGAGACTACTTTTATTCACACTATACACCTCTTTTTAAAGTACACGGTTCACCAAAGCAGAAATAACTGCTTTGGTAACTGCCTCTAATAAAAGCTTGATAATAACTATTTACAGTTACTAAAATAATAACTATCTTTAATATCTGTCTTGATAGGGAGAATATTTTGAAATAATATTTAATTATTTAACACTCCCCCTCAAGCTGGGAGTAGATATTATCAACCCCCAGCTTGCTAATAATGTTTTCAAATTATCTGCAATTTGCTGTTGACTGGATACAAAGGATGTGCTAATCAGGCCACTCTCTAGCTTCTCCCTGATAAAATGTTTATCAACTTCAATATGCTTTGTCCTTTCATGCTGGACTGGGTTGTGAGCTATACTTATAGCTGATTTATTATCACAGTAGAGCTTCATAGGTTTCTCCCATCTGACCTTCAGATCATCAAGTAGAATTTTCAGCCACAATAACTCACATATTCC
>JANIHY010000209.1:10858643-10872245 GCA_027479065.1 Erythroxylum brevipes
AAATAATATAATTAATTAATTATAATATAATTAATTAAAAATAATTTATTTCTCACTATTTTTTACAAACTAACCATAATAGTAATCATTCGTATCTTTTAACCAACTATCATAATTATGACGATAATATTCATTCTCATTATTCACTGTATTTATTCCTATTTTTATTACCATTTTGTTATAAGAACCATCCACTCATTTATCTTAAAATTTAAGGAAAAAAAAACGGTAAGACCACCGACAAATAGAAAAGTAACTAGCTCTCTTTCGACTTATCAGTCCATTTATTAAGATCGTGAACAACGGCCATATTCTTTTTTAGTGGTTATTTTACTGCACACACACATTACATGGGAGAATTAAAATTTTAAATGGCATTTTGAGTATTTAAGATATTTGATAATTTATTAACTCAGAAAACTGAATGAAATAGATAACATCCACAAACTATATGCCCTGATTTTCATTCAAGTCCATCCTTTAAACGAAATTAAAGACGGTCTTAAATAATAAGTTGCATATTAAAACTTCTGATTATATTGGGTATCTGAATTGTAGTATATCCTATATTGATTTTAGGTAGAGTGTACTCCTTATCTTGTTGGGTTCCTTGTTAAATCTTTTGGTTGGTTTTTCTTTTGGTATGTATTGCTTTGCATAGGTTCTAGATTGCTTTGGCCTTGGTCCTCTGTCCTCTGTCCAGGTATAATATTTGTTTGCCTATGCTTTCGTCCTCCCTTTGCTTATTCCTACGTGTGTTTTTCTTTAACTGTTTTGTTTCTTTTGCTTAGTATAGTCAGATGTGTCTATAGTGGCACTTGTATATAAACGCTATGTATATATTTTAGTTCATTAATTTATTCTTCTAATTTACCAAAAGAAAAAATTTAACGTAATTTTGACAAGTATCAATTTCCAAAACACTCATGGTTTGCTTCATCCAATGGTCTAAGTCTGTTTTTAGTGACTCGCTGTTTAATCAAACATTAACATATATTTATACAGCCCTCCTTTTTTTCTTCTAACTTTTCATCGTCTTATTAAATATTATGTTCAATGTATTCATTTTAATTATATAAACATTTAAAAATTCCTTATGTATGTAATTATTTGACAATCGATTAAATTTAATTTAATTATTGAAATTCCTAACTAATATAAAATAATGAATCAAAATAAATAAATCTAATTAGCCCAATTTAATGCTTATAAAATTATCAGAAACAAAATAAATCAATTACATTGTTTAATTTATAGTAACAAGAACTAAACCATAGGCTTTGGGATGGGAACCTAAGAGCTAAAATTTTTGCTCTTTTTGTTTGCATCATTCATGTAGTCCAAATTTGACATCATTATTATATTTTGTTATTTATTATGGACAGGATAATAATGATCGGTTCTGACCAGCTGCCAACTCGATGGCTATATTTTTCTACGATTCCAAATCCTAATATCTGGAAGCATCGAAGGAAAGAGTTGCTTTAAAGGCTTATTAAATGTCAGTGTTGCTTGCAAGTTTCTGCTGGATTAGAAAAGAGTTGCTTTAAAGGCTTATTAAATGTCAGTGTTGCTTGCAAGTTTCTGCTGGATTAGAAAGAGAGAGGCCTGTACGGATAGCTTGGTTGGTAAATTAATAGAGTCAATTAGAATAAAATTTTAAGTTCGATTTTTGGCAATAACGGGGAGGTAGTGAACCGCTTTATTAGGAAATTGATCAAAATTAAACCGTGATTCAATCTCCCAACAATAATCAGGCCTACGACTGAGGGCCCTTAAAATTGAGGATCAACCTTTTAAAACAAGAAAGAGACCTAGAGAGCTACTGTAGAGAATAGAGAGAGATGGGCAGCGCTTTTGACGGTAAAAAGATAACCCCACCACCCGTTACTGTAGCTGATGTTTAAGAGATATATATAAATGTATGTGTGGTATAAAACACGTCAGACCTGGTTAGAGCAAGAAACAGCTTCTGTTCAAATCTAATTTATAATTATTACACATTCCCTGCTTTAAGGTTAATGCTTACAGCATCTCCTGAGAAGTCCTCTCACTTTCTGTGAAAAAGAAACGACTCATACTGAGAAAGAGAGGTAAAAGGGTAAGAAATAGGAAGAGGGAGGGAAAAGATACACCCCATTTTCTCTCCTCTTTTTTTTTTTTCTTATAATTTATGAATTGATGAAGAGAGCTTTACCAGATTTGTATAAATCTTCAATCGCTTTCTCCACTCTAACTCTCATGAGGACAGTGACATTTTCTCTTCTTCTGCTCTTTGCCCTCTTCTCGTCCTTGATTTTTGCTCTTTTTTGTTTTTAATCTCTCTTCTTCTTTTTGTGATATACATATACTACAGACGTATTATAGCCTGAAACATATCCTTTCTAGTAATAACATCATTCTGTTTAATTCTATCAACAGCTTTTACATCACTAACAACGGTGCAACTGATGATGGTTTTCGTTTAAATCCATGGATGGATTCTTTTTTCTTAAGTTCTTGGCGACCTGGTAACGCAAAGAGGTACCATTACTCCCTGAAAGCTGATTTGGTTTCCATAGATAGTCCCCCTCATCAACAATACTATTAAGCAGTTTGGTAAGTGAGCTAAACCTAATCGTTATGTTTACTTTTCTCACCTGCTCATTCCCCATAGTATACGCTCGTAAACCTTTATATCAGATAGCCGCCACATATCCAAAAACTTGGCTCTTTTTCATGTTTAACCATAATCCTTGGTTGATCTTGTGTATTAGGTTTAATAAAAGCAGAAACCTGACGACACATCCTAGATTTGTATTACATATCTGAAGGCGAAATTAGGTAGATCTGTAAATGTGGTTTCAGAGATTATGATATCGTTTCAATTAGATTTGAAACACAGTCATGTTTTTGTGTATGTTTTTTAGTGATATAGGCCCCATGAGGACTTCTGGGTTTCTCCCGTTTTGGCAACCCAATTGTCCCTAGTGTCTTTGTTGCCATTTCTTTTTCCTTCCTTGAGTGGTAAAAAGCTTATAGCTTAGGGTTAGGGTTCATGCAACATTATTTTCGGCTATGGTGAATTCAACCACCCAGCAATCTGAATCAGCACAATTTTCGACTACTTGAGTCGATTATGTAATTCTTACCAATACATGAAAGCAGGTTCATGGTATACAAAAGTTTTGTAAGTGCAAACAATTGCAGGCCTGTGAAATTTTGTGAAAACTATTACTAGAAGTCTATTACCCTTGTTTCTTCTGCTCTTTTGCCCTTCTGTGTCTCTTTGGTCGCAGTTTGACTGCAACTAGAGGACATAATCTAATTATACTCTCATGTTATCAGCTCTCCACCTCAGTAGATGTCCTCTGTAGAAACTTAAAGTTCTGTGTCTCGCAATTGATAGTGAATGTTGGAATCATAATTTAAACATCAGATTATATCTAGTGCCTAGCAATATCACAAAGACTCGTCAATGGAAAAGACGAGACCTTCATGAATGTAGCGAGAATAAGAAAGACCGGGCATGTAGCCTTGCAATAATTGGGGTTGAAACTGTTTGCTTTCCCCGGCTGTTTGACGAATTTGAATGATCATAAGAGTATCCAATTTGTATTCCCACTGTTCAAGGTCTTCAACTCCCTCAAGATGTCTGGAACGTTGAATTTTTTATGTATGCATGGTTGGTGATCACTTGCGTTGTTTGAGTTTAATGTTGTTACAGACATGTCAGTGAGATATAAAATGGCTCAAGGGAGCTTCCTCCAGTCCACTCATGGATGGGAGAAGGATTTGAATTAGCTGCCGACTCATTCATTCAAACACAGTAGGCATGGAAATTCAATTAGTTTGCTATTGTGAATGTGTGAATGATGCGGGAGATAACATTTCATCCTTCTCATCTCTGTGCTTGGACTGAAGGGAGCTCCCTTTTGACTTAATTCATCATCTATTCGTCGAATAAAATTGATGTTCTCCCTTTTGACTTAATTCATCGTCTATTCGTAGAATAAAATTGATCTTTCTTAATTTCTTCCATTGTCAAGCGAACTGATTTAGGTATTGCTTCTTACGTTTTGGAATATGGTCGTTATATTAGCTTGGAACGTATAATGATCCGTAACTTTGCAGAATTCTTACTTGTGTCATCTAATGTTGTTACCTTAACCTCTGGCATTCACTTCATTTCTATGCTTTCACTTGTTGGCTGGATAACAAAATGGTAACACTTTCATTTAAACTTCTTTCGTGTATATAAGGAAGTGTATTGCATTAATGTCTCCAAATTCAAATCAAATTATGGCCTAACAGCGGTGAGCGGAGCTTGCCATAAGCACGGTTTTGTATAATGCTATTTTCTTGCCATATCAGGTTTGATTTTCGTTGAATGTCTCTAATTTTGGGAAGTTCTCTAACGTTCTTTAATCTCATGCCTTGATAAGCGAGGTTTATATAATGTTGGTGTGTTGAGAATGAAAACGTAAGATTGGAGGTGAATATGGAGGGGAAAATTTATAGCAAGGCCAATTGCTAGCTTGTCATGTAGCTGGTCAGAGCGTCCACTTATCTCTTTTTCTGACCCAACCTCACAAGTTGCAGCAATGATATGTCCCATCTCTGAATATTGTGTGTTCTGAATGTCATAACGTCTGGACAACAAGGGTGGGAAGTGAACGGGATGGCAAGTCTTTATCTGAAAGTACGATGATGGGAAGTTGCAGGAGGTTGGCAGGGGTAGCCTTTGTGTCACGATCATGCATATATATATATATGTATATATATACACGGGTATTTGTTCAATGGTTAACAAAAATTCTCATCGTTACCTAATTGACTACCGATACACTGGACTGGCAAATGGTAATAAAAAGATCATTAGATGGATTTCCCTTGTAATTTAGAAAGGTTGCTTTTCCATTTTCCTTTTCTTTTACTTATTGACAGTTGTAAAAGGAGCCCTGATGTTACAAATTTGACCAGAAATGACACTCTGTCAAACCATGTTAAATTGTGCTGTGTAAGGAAAAGCTAAAAATGCTCTGATTTTTTTTTTTTAATGAAAAGGAAAGAATAGACGCCGTACATTACATGAGTAATCTCGGGAAACAATTAACAACTATGAGAAATGAGAATGCTGTAGATACGAACAAATACAAGCCAATGGTTGGGGGGTGTGTTACGTATTATTGTAACTTTTATGGTCAAGTGGTGGCTAAGCCTTTGCATTAAATATCACGCCGGCCTCATGTCCGTGTCTATTTGTAGTCTAAAAGTGAAAGTGTGGTTGGAACTTGTAGCTACCTTGTGGGTTCATTTAGATAATGAAGAACATAGCTCCTGCTTGCCCTAAACTCCAGTATTATTCCACTCTCTCCTGAGATAAACCGTGCTTTCGCTCTGTAAGCTGCGTTCAAACTCCCTCAGCCATTATTCAGTCACTGTTTTGCAGGTTTTTTAGGTTATAAGAAGTATGGAGTAGTGTTAATTAGTGATATTATATACATGTTAGGTCAAGGCTTCAGTCACGGTGAGTAAAAGCATTCGGTGTTTTCGTCACTTACTTCCAAGGTGGATTATATAGAGATATCAAAATCGCAGAGTTTGTGATAATTCATGGGAGTAGAACTTGTCGTTGGGAGTCTCGTAATAAAATATCAAGTTTCCTGGGTTGAACACGAGATGAAAGTACACTTGAACTCCATTGTTTAATGTGTCTTTACATCTATAATAACACCTCATGCTCCTGGTCATGCGGTGTTTTTATTCCTTTTTCTATTTGGAGATGCTTTAGCTTGTCGGTGTCCTTTCTTTTCAAAGCATACACAAAAGGAACGAGTGAGAGTAGCTTTTTAGTTAATAACTTAGTAATGCGCACTGACGTGGTTCAAGAGTGAAAAGTGCTCTCATTCAAGTTGTGAACAACTTCAGTATCTAATAGAAAAAACTAAGACAAAGAATCATTTGTTTAATGAATTAGATCAGACTAGTCCTACAAATATACATTCTCTATAACTTTTTTTTCCTTGAATGTTGGTGACACCTTTACACTTCACTCCCAAGTATAAAAGAAGGAAAAGTTAATCTGAAGGAAAAGAAAAAATTACAAATTATATCCACCTTCTTCAGTAAAATGAATGGAGAACTCAGAGTTTAAAGCTGCTGCTTACTGTCTATTCCCTCCAGCGTTTTACATCTTCTAAGCTCTTGTTATAATTCAAAGTGATCGTTCACAGCTGAAGATTCAAATCAGGGTGCTGTTGATTTCCTCTTCTCGATGATGATGGTTGAGTATTGAAGGTGCGAGAAGATGACTCAGCAGCTCCATGTACTCCTTGGGGCTGGGGACAATGGGCTCCTTGTTGATCCCTACTGCTAAAGCTCATCATTCTTGTGCTTTGATCAAACAATAATGGCCTTTCTTGCCCCACCATTGCAATGTTAAGCTCTTGATGATCCCATGGAGTCGTTGTCCTTATCTGCTCCTGTCTTTGATTGACAGGAGGGTTATGATTGCATATTGATTCCAGACTCCATGCTTCCTGTCGTTGATGCCATCGATCAACAGCTGGCTGTCGAACAGACTGACCAAAATTGGTGCCATGCCTCGTGTGGTCTGGCACATTGGCACTACTGCTGCTTGGCCCTTGGGAGTCATCAAAAGCACTGAAGAATGATGAGGTTCCTTGCGGCTGGTGAGTAGTGATGGTAGGAACCTCTGCAGCTCTGGTTTGTGGAGGCAACCACCTTGGCTCTAACTGATGATAACCATCTAAGTTGTTGTTTGTTGGCCACGGTGATTGCCCTTGCACCCCTGTGTTTGCGAACTGATGATGCTGGTGAAGAGCTGGCTGTGGCTGAACAGGAGCTGCATACACATCTTCATGATCAGCTCCAGTCAGAGGGTAAAAAGAACCAGAGGGAACCTGAGCACTCATATTTTGGATCGCTCCAAGTTGCATGATAGTTGAAATAAGGTCGTCCATGCCGTCCCTGGAGCCACCCATTTGATCTTGCTGGTGGGAGGAACCACAAGCTTCCGTTGGTAGAGCAGCGATTGGGGTAGGAGCCCAGCTAGTATGATCCACCATCATTCCTTTGTAAGACGCAGCTGGTGGTGAGCCACAACTGGATAAATGAGAAGGCATTTGATAACCTTGCCGTTCTTGATGATGAATACCACCTCCCAGGTGGAGAGTAGATGAAGGTGAATCAACACACGAAGAGGACGATTGGTTTGGAAGTTGGGCCAGCTTCCTACTCGCAACCATTTGAGCTGTTGGTCCCAAGTCTTTAACAAAGCTCATTAGGCTTTCCCTGTAACCAACTCCTGCATCGGCGTTCTGCATCACCAATTCATCAAATAACCATGACCATACATAATCAAATAGTAAGTAGACATATTTATATGTTGCGTGGTGAACTACTTACAAATTGAAGCTGTTTGGGAGCATTGAGCAGTGGCACCAATGAAAAGCTCCAATCATCCTCCTTCACGGAAGAACTCTGAGGTCTATACGTTCTACGCTTCTCAATTTCAGAAGAGTTTACATCGTTTGGCTCTGAAAGAGTGTACACTAAGTGACATTAATTAATTGCCTAATAAAAGAATAGATACGGCAATTGCAGATGATTGATTTAATGCTGATTTGTGTGCTACAAGAAAAGGGTTCTATTGAGAGACGAACCACCGAAGAAGGGATTATTAGAAGCATCCCCGATTATAAGATGCTTCGAAGTTGAAACTCCACCAGCACTTACAGGCCTTGTAGGCTTCTTGTCACAGCGTTTTACGCCCAAGTACTCGGACTCGAACTTTTCCGGATCACTTCTGAGGCTGTGAAAGAGCTGCCGTGCCAGTTCACTAATGGCACGAGCCTGCAGGCCACCATAATAATTATTTCTGTTAGCTATCAAAAACATACATAGAAACATTCCCACCTGAGAACCGTATTACATTATACCTCTGTATAGAACGTGCTTTCTGGTGCGTTAAATCTCATAGCGTTGCTGCACACGAGAAACACATCGTACTGTATCCACAGAGCAAAATTAAGAAATTGGCATCAGCCATTAGAGGGGTCATTTCATGATCTACGTACATTTCATTTTCTTAATCACTGGTCACATATAAGCTAACGTTTATAAATATGTCCTGAAGTTGACTTGGCAGTTGGAGCTAGCGCACCTCAAATTGTTCCAAGCTTGCATATCTTCCTTCGTGCAGTTTAGCCCTCATGGTGCCAAAATCCATGGGCTCCTTGATGACATTGTAATAGCAGAACACCTTATTATTGAGAAAAATCATTAATTCGTTATCGAAGATTATGAGACAAAAACATACAGTATGATTTTATAATGGTTGACAACTGTCTATATGATTATATGCACGAATACCTGATGAGTTTGATTAACTAAAGCGTTAGGATTAATTGGATGTGTGAATATCTCACGAGTGTCCCTCCTGTGTTAATTAGAATAAAGAAGTGTATAATTAGAATAACTAATTAAATCTATAATTCCACTAAAATAGTTTTTATTGTAAATTTGAACAACGATATTACCTTTGAAGTATATCTAATATCAATTCTAGCATCTGGTTCCACTTATGATCAGAAGGGGAACTTGAAATTGGTTGGTCTTGCACAAAATAGTGAATTAGATGATAATTTTCTTGAAAGGAAAAATAGAAATAAAAAAATATTGAAGTTGTTAGTCGTTGATTGAAGACTCACCAGATCTCATTAAAAAATCTTCTTTTGAATTATCTCCTTCCTGCATAAAAATTAAGAACAATGAACTGAAGTATATGGTTGAAATGAGAAAAATCGAAACAAAATTATCCTAGCCATGGTCATGATGTGACTTGCTGCACATTAAACATGATTAAAGAGAAAGTGTCAGTCAACATACCATCAATCTGAATCGGATATAAAGATTATCAGAAAACGATATCACCCTGGATTGGAGACTGGTTAAGACCTTTTACTTGCATCCGAACTAGATTGCACGTACCTCAACTATTCTAAGCTACTAATTAGCTAATGTTATAGTGCTAAAAGATAGGTTGATTAGTAAAAGAAGTAGAGGGTGGATACGTCAGGGATCAGTTTCCTCCGACTCATTTAGTTTTCGATATTTTCTGTTCCTTTATGCCAAAAAAAAATAAAAAGAAGTAGAATAATGGACTATACTGTCTTGGTACGAGTAGGAGAAGGTGGCTGTGAGACTTCATATAGACAAAGGGAGGAGTAAAAACATAGTGTTCTCAATTCACCATCTTTAATTCTAATATTTCATACTAATTACAGCTCAGTTCCCAAGACTATTCAGCCAATCCATGGATGCTAAGAAATAAATGATAGCAAATCTAGACTTAAGGAGAAACAGAAACTCACTGGCTAAGATTTAAGATGAAGAAGAAATATGGAAAACAAAATAAATGCATCTCTTCTTTTCATGAAAAAATGTAAGAAGGGAAATTAAAATAGACCTCAAGAAAGTGAATAGAAGCTGAATTGACCCCCACATCCTGTAAACTTTTGCGTTTGCGACCTCTCCTGCTTGTTGACTTTCCCTTGTCATCATTATTAGAATCATTATTGATATTAACTTTGGCCTTTTTTTGTAGAGCAAGAAGTCTTGCGTTTTCTTCCAATTCGGATATTCTGGCACTCCTTCTCAATCCAGTTCTTGTTGATATTGTTCCTTCCTGCATTTCCATCTCCCCCCTTTTGTTTTGTTTTTTTTTTTCCAAATTGTAATAAAAGATACCCCTAAACCAAACAAATTGTCATAAATAATGATATATGTGAACACACTAAAACACATATATCAAAAGCAATTTTGGATTACATCCAATGCTACATATATACCATTTTATTATTATTGATATTGTTTGACTGGGATTCTTGTTTTCCCATTTTCATTTTTAGATGTTATTTTTATGGAAGTTACTAACTTAATTAACTTGCTTTTTGTTAATTAAAGCGAATTAATTGTCCTTATTTCAAACTCAATAAATATAATTTTCAGACATAAATGTAAGAGACAATATATCGCATGCATCATTACCAGTGTTCGGAAAGTCCACTCTTAACATGTATTTTTTGAAACGTTGCATTTAATGTTAATAAAAGATTATAGTATTTGCTAAGTTATATCACTGATAAGTTTATGCAAAATGTTGCTCTATTCTCGTAGAAATAAAATGAATAATTTGTTGATACACACAAATGCATGTCATGGTTCTAGAGGGTTCGATGTACCCTAACTACAAGTTATAGCTTTTAATTCAAGTGATATCAGAGCTCCAAATATACGTTTGGTGTAGCCCTACGTCTCGTGTTCAAGTCTTAGCACAATCGCTGGTTCCGACCAAGCGTATGAAAAATACCGCAACAAGATGTGGTGGTTATAAAAGGCTTGAAGAATTTTAACTACAAGCTATAACTTTTAGTTCAAGATCCGCATTAGGGCACTAAATGTGTAAGTCGCATTTATAGACAATAATTACAAAATCCTTTTATTAGGAGATGTTTCGAGAAAAATCTCTTTTTTTTTTCATTTTTTCCTTTGTCTTGTTTCAGATGTACTCCTTTTTGCACATAAAAAGTCTTTTGGTCTTTGAAAATAAATATAATTGCATAACGAAATAAGAAGCTACCAACCACAACAAGAAACAAAATCATATTTAGACAAGCAAACAGAGATTTAATCAAGGAGAGAAGACATACCAACACATAAACGCTTAGATCAAATCAAGTAAAGAGAATAAGTAAGGAGTAAAACAAACACAAGGTTTAGCATATGATCGTAACCATGCGTGAACTTCTCTTACAAAAAGTGTGCCAACTCCGCATGCATGAATCACCACTCTTGAAAAAGAGTCAGATCTGTGCTCCAACCTATCAAATGACCTTAAAAAACAAATAACTGTGCACTACTGTGAATCTACAACCATTAGATTAATTAAATCAAAGAGTTACGAAGAAACTTCAAACAAACTGTTAAAAAAGTATCACTAACAAACACAAACCGAGCACCAGAGCGCAAAAAGAGGGCACAATACAGTAACTTATCAAATAAACTCTCTTACCAGCAAGGAAAAGAAGCAATAAACACTTCTTAAAGATAGGAAAGCTCCTAATACAGGGAAAGTTATCTATTGCTTCTTCAGAGCACCCAGATTTCCTAAATTGACACTCAAGAGTATACTTCAAACTATCCAAACACTAAGACACTAGTCTTTTTATACACGAAAATCGTGAAGTGGAGCGCCCTTGTTGGTGGTAGATTTACGCTACGTGGAACACTCATGCTTCCAAATGGACGGTGATTAAAATTTCAAAAAGTTTGCCACTTCAGTTCCAAATGAATCTCCTGACATATTTAGCGGAAGAAGAAAGTTACTAACGCCATTATAGCAAAGGACAAAATTACCAAGCTAAGCTTTATAACATACTTGGCAACACAAAGTAACATTTAGTAACTAGCTAAAACTTCTCATTCCTGGCAACATGAAGTTCTCATGCATCAACACGAAATTCTCATGCATCAAGCCTGTCAAAGTTAATCAGTCATTAGAAGAAAGTAAGTAAAATTGACATTTCAAATAAGTAAATAAGGGTACTGACATATTGTGTGCGCGCATGAAAATGGAAATGGTATAACATTTTTATCTTCCCGCCATCTAATATGTAGAGGGTGTCAGACAGTTGAAGCATTACCCTTCAAATATGCTAGCAAAGTACAGCTCCAGTCTCAAGTCGGTAACCAAATAGAGATATGCTAAACATGTTGAATATGTGATTGATTGATCAATTTGTCTGTATCACACTCTAGTTCAGCTGCACATAGCCTTGTACATTATATACTTGCAATAGAATCGTCAACCAATCTAGCATACATGGTTCTTTCTATCTGCTCACCAAATACACAGGGCAAAACTAACAATTCCCTATCTTTTTGCATGAAATGTAAAAAGGGCTATTGAACAGGAAGCAAAATTCATGTCTCCCAACTTAATGGTTAAACCGTCCGGACACCAATGTTTTGTTGAGTCTAAAGTTCAGCATTATCTTCGCTTTATCAAAAGAATTTCATGTGGTCCTTGTTCAATTACCTTCCCATTTTCAAGAACAAGTATCTCTAAATTACAATGGAAAGATGGCAAGAGTAAATTCAATGAACAGCTTCTGCATCAATCAGGTTCACTCTTATCCTTTAGTTCACCATGTATCCACATAAAGCTATGTAAAATGCGACAAATTTTTAGTATATAAGAAGGTAATCTCCTCCCTCGCCGAGGTGAAAAATAATAGAACTAATGCAAGTATCAACTGGAATATGAAACAACTCATTTATAATTTACTAGGAACTGCTATTGCAATTATTAAGAGAAGCATTAATTTTAGCATTTACTGAACCTGTGATGAAGATTCGGCTTCAACAGTGCAGAAGTATGGCACAGCTGCAAAAATTTGGCATATTGCTCGAGTGATCTGCTGTCTGTTAGCTGGCAATATAGCACAAAGAATATTTACTGATACATGGACCAGTAAACAGACACACATTCAGTGCAGCCACTCTTAAGCACTGTACATCAAATTCACCGTCTGGATATGAAAAAGTAGTTCTTAAGTAAGCAAGACAAACTACAGTGTGTAACTTTGCTATATCAATGAAATGAAAGGCAGCTTCGGTATAGCAGCTGATAGATTGAACATATTGCCCATAAGCATCTGAATCATACTCTTAGACGCTTGTAAGATGTTGGAAAGCGAATTGAAACAATGCCTGATAAAATCAAGCTCCTGATTAGCAATCCTATTCTATCAACATTAAAATTAAGACAAGTGCTTCCCATAAGATAAGAGACTTATCAACCTAGAATAACCCGTGGAGCATTTTATTCTAAATTCCACCCACAGTACCAACAATTAGCATTGACATCTGATCTCTCTGTGGATAATGCCTTGAATGACACAGGAGTATTTGGACATTGTAATGAACTTAAAATAGTGTGAAACTATAAATCGCATTTTAGAAGATGAACAGTACATCAAGTAAACAAAACCCGAACTCAGGATTATAAAAACTGTAAGAATTTACAACCTTTGATATCACAATTGCAATTTAGAATAGGAACCGTTGAAGAATAAAGCAATTGGAAGTTATAAGGACTTTACCCACCTCTTCTGCTTCAAGAAAAGCACATCACGTACGCTCCACTCCCTATCCCCCCTCTCTTCTCCTATCACGTACATTACGGTCTTCACTGCTAAACTTTTAATTTATGTTTGATTGTTGGAAACTTTTTCTTTCCACCTGCTATATCTTCTATAATGTAATAATATAAATTTTGGCTTTATCCTACTTGATCCTTTCCGCGGGTTCGGCTGTAGTGTCTTGTGACATGTGACTATGTGAGTTTTAAGTTTTAATAAAAAAATGTTTAATTAAATTTGTAATTTTTATTTTTAGTTATAATTTTTATAATTTATGAATATGAAAAATTAAAATTTTATTTTCTATTTTTATATAAACATTTAACTCACTTTTAACAAATTTTAATATTAAAATTAGCTATTTTATAATTTTAATTTTATAAAATAAATTTTC
>JANIHY010000209.1:11068309-11084784 GCA_027479065.1 Erythroxylum brevipes
ATATGGATTTACAAACCCATCTGAAAATTTTAAAATTTTAATAAAATGTAGTAAATAAAAATTAATAAATTTATAAAAATTTATTAATTTAAATATTTTAAAATGTTATTAATTTAACTAATTTTAAATTTTTTACATTTTTGAAACACGGGTTTGTAAATCCATATTTAAACGTGACTAAATCACTAAATGCGAAGATAGTGAATCGGTGGGTACTCACATGCATTTTAAGGTTATGAGTTTCTGATAGCTTTTTGCCTTTTTCCTATGCCTTTTTTAATGGTCTCTAATTGTTGGATTCCAATGGAGGATTTAACTATATTTAATCAAAGCGTCTCTTGAGTCTTGACTCTTGGGCTCCGCTACTCATTTTTGTTAAAATTTCCAAGCAAGACACGGTAGACACCACACAAGAATAGAGGCATTATGAGAGAGACTCAGACTTCTCGGGTAAAAAACAAAAGAAGAGAGAGCGTGGATGAGAGAGGTGCGACGGTCGTTGTCGGAGGGTTGGTGGTAGTGCGGTGGTGCGGCGAGCAGGAGAGGTGCGGCGGTCTTCACAAACCCAGACGCCAGATCTACACCATGAGGCGAGGTCAAGGAGGAGAACAACTGGGGAGAGACAGCAACCAAGCTTCGGTGGCGGTGAGACGATCCAGACGCCGGCTACAGAGACAGTGAGAGCGAGAGAGTGAGAGAGAGTGTGTGAGAGTTAGAGAGAAGAGTAAGAGAGGGTGAGAGTTAGAATACTGAAGAAAGAGGGGTTGCAGACTTGGGGTCGGGATCCGACGCCAGGGGGGAGGGGTTGGTTAAATTTTTGTTTTTGAAAATAAGTCCTCCGGATTTGTACATTTTGCGAAATATATCGAAAATTTCTAGTACGTTGGGTACCGACCGGTACCCACCGAAAAACCCCAGTACTGGTCGGTATTTTTGGCTGGTACCGAGGTTGGGTTCCAAGTACCGGTCTCCAACCGGTACGGTACCTTTCGGTCGGAATGGTACGGAACCCAAAACGTTGCTCCTATCATTTAACAGGCTACTATTGTTTGATAGGCTCCTATTGTCTTTTTTTTAACAGCCCCCTATTTTTTATGAATTGAAAGTAACTTGCGAAACAAAATTTTAGTCACACACAATTTACCCCCTTCTTGCGTGTGTTTGCTTTATCGATGGCTCCAATCACAATGTGTAATATATCATTATGGAAAAGAATTGGAAACTTATACCATATTATAAACTAATTTTTTAACTAATAATCAATGCATTCATCAACTTCCACCCTTTTTAGGAATCAATAATGTTATAACTATACACTGACTAAGAATTTCTTAATTAAACACTTTTTTAACAATCGTTTTCTTGTCTATTTAATTCTTCATTCTTAATAGGATTTAAGTGATATGTTAGAAGACAGTAGAGTAGGCCAAGTTAATAACATATTGAATATCTTATAAGGTACATCATCTGGTATAAGGTACAAAAATTAGCCAAAAATTCACTATGTTTGATAATGTAGCGGATGCTTTAGGTGATGTTTTTGTTACTTTTCTCACTATCATTGCAAACATAATTCCCTTCTCCTTGCTAATAACATCAATGTCTCTCTCTCTTTTTAATGATATTAATAATCTTTTTCATGAAATTTATCATTGTATTGTTACTTTCTCTTTGCTTTTCAGGATGTGTAGTTGATTAGAAAAAGCACCTCTGGCCATGCTTTCAGCTCAAGATCTACAACAGTTTATTGGAGATCAAAGAAGCAAAATGTCATCACATTATCATCATTAGAAGTAGAGTATGTTGTTGTGACCTCTGCAGTATGTCAAGCCATTTGGTTGAGAAGGTTGTTGGTTGATATTAGTCATGTTCAAGGATCAATAAAAATATTTTGTAATAATAAGGCAATCATTGCAATGACAAAAAAATTCATCATTTCATAGCTGAACAAAGCACATCAATATCAAGTATCATTTTATTCAAAGTCTTACTACAAAAGGAGGCATAGAGCTGAAGTTTTGTTAGACTAACGAACAAGTTACAAATTTCTTGACCAAAGCACTTTCATTGGCCAAACATAATTACTTCGACAGAAACTTGGAGTTTGCAATTTTGAAGTAAGAGGGAGTGTTGAATGACGCTTCAAAACTTTATGACTGCCTATGTTCTAAGAGCAATTAGGAAGCAAGTGGGTTAATTATTATGCTTTGGTCTTTTGATATTTCATCTGTTATGATTTATGACAATAGATGAATGTTTACATTAACGAAGGACATGTTTCCTTTTCCATTATTTACTTCACCTATATGCCTATATATTAAGCCTTATGTAGCTCTTTTATTCTCAAGGCAGTAAGAAAGTAAAGCCTCTCTCCTATAACATCTATGGTCTTTCTACTTATTTCTATTCTTTGTTTTTTATTTCCTAACAAGTTTTTCGTATTAGAGTAGTTGAGAGAGGAAGAACACTAGCAGCCTCTTTTCCATCTCCCATAACCAGGACAAGTCCACTAATAAAAGGAGGAGAGGTAAGAGATCAATAGGGAGAATTAGTAAAGTAATTGAGAAAGTGAGGTTTAAAGAATTGAGATCAATCCGCAAATGAGAGAAATAAAACTCAAGTCTCTATCTTTTTTTTCTTCTTTCCAACTCAAAACCAAAAAGAGTTAACTACAATGTGAAACATTAATGAGTAGAAAAAAAATCATTCATGGTAACAAATGGCTCTACAACAACATCTCAGTTCCTAACTCCAATTTTTTAGGGGCGGAATTATCATTTCTGGAGTTTGAAAATGCAAACTATGTTCAAGTCTCAAGAACTTTGGGACTTAGTAAAAAAGGGGTTTGAAGATATCGATCCAAAACAGCCCAACCAACAACTAAGGGATAACTAAAAGAAGGATGCAAAGGCCTTGTTCCTCATTCAACAAGCTCTTGATGATAATCCCAAATCGCAACAGCTAATACTTCCAAAGAAGTATGGGAAATTCTCAAACAAGAACACTTGGGAGATAAGAAAATAATTATGATATAATTACAAACTCCTCGTTGTGATTTTGAGTTATTGTCAATGCAAGAAAAAGAGTCTGTGCAAGATTATCTCTCTAGAGTATCTGGAATTGTCAATTGTATGAAGTCATATGGTGAAAATATAAGCAATGAAACTTTGTGGGCAATGTTTTGAGGAGTTTAACCTTAAAATTCAATCATATAGTTGTTGCTATTGAGGAGACTAAAGACCTAGCTATCTACACTTTTGATGAACTAATGGGTTCTTTATTAGCACATGAAGATAGGTTGAATAGGTTTAGTTGAAAAATCGAAGAAAAGGATTTTCAAGTAAAAGGGGAGTCTCATCCTAAAGGTAATTCAGAAACTTCAACATACAAAGAGTTAGACAATATAGGAGGTAGAAGGCAAAGTAGAGGGGGTTATCGCCGTAGAGGTCATGGCCTTTAAAGAGCATAAGGTCAATTTGCTAGTGAATGTCGCTACTGCAAGAGATATGGGCACTAGGAGGTTAACTATTGGATTAAACAAAAAGATGAACAAAAACATGCCAATTTCACCTAGACACCTCAAAAGGAAAGCAATATGTTCATGGCTCACTCCACTGTGTATATTGAGACTAATGTTATTTGGTTTACCGACAATGGTTGCTCTAACCATATTTACAGTAAGAGGTTGTTGTTCAAGTAACTTCATAAGTCGAAGAGATCAAAAGTTAGACTCAAAGATAACAATCCAGTCAAAGTTGAAGGCAAAGGTATGATTGCTATCAAAACCGCACATGGTAACATAAAGCTTCTCCATAATGTGCAGTATGTTCCCTCTCTAGTTCATAATCTGTTAAGTGTTGGACAATTGTTGAGATGGTTATTCTATTATGTTTGGTAATGATTCTTGTAGTATCTATGACCAAAAAATTTGGTAGAAAAAATTTTTATATTCAAATGACCTCAAATAGAATGTTTCCATTAGATGTGTCACTTGGTGGTGAAAGTTGCGCATTGGTTGATAAGGAAAGTCCAGAAGCTAAGTTATGGCATTTAAGATATGGTCATTTGAATATCAAAGGATTACAACTGTTAGAAAGTAAAAGAGTGGATGTTAGGTTGCCAAAAATTGATAATCTTGGCTTTTATGAAGGATATGTGTATGAAAAACAAAGCACGTGATCATTTCCTGTAAGTAAGGCTTGGAGGGCCTCATCATGTCTTGAACTCGTACAAGTTGATTTGTGTGGTCCTATGTCAATTGAGTTCTTAAGTGAGAGTCGATATTTTTTTTACTCTTTATTAATGATTATAGACGTATGAGTTGTGTATATTTCTTAAAATTCAAATTTGAATCTTTTAAGAATTTCAAGAAATTTAAGTCATTGGTAGAGAAGCAAAGTGGGTGGCAGATTAAGATACTTCCAACAAATCGAGGTAGTGAGTTTGTTTCAGATGAATTCAATGTTTTTTGTGAGGAGAACGACATTCATAGAGAACTCACAAAGCCTTATACACCGAAGCAAAATCGTGTGACGGAACGAAAAATCATACCATTGTTGAGATGGGTAAAAACGTGATGAAGGCAAGAGACATTCTAAAACATTTTTGGGTAGAGGCAGTGGCTATAGCTGTTTATATCTTGAATATCTCTCGCACAAAGGTAATATGCAATCGGACTCCATATGAGGCATGGAAAGGTCATAAGCCCAAGGTAAGCCACTTACAAATTTTTGTTTGTGTATCATATGCTTTGGTTAAATCTCGATCTAAACTTGATGAAAAATAAAAAAATATATGTTTTTATGGCTATAACACTCAATCCAAGGCATATAAGCTATATAACCCTGTGAGTGGTAAGGTGATTGTTAGTAGCGATGTCAAATTTAATCAAAAAGCAAGCTGGATATGGGAGAAAAACAACGAAGTAGAGCAATTGTACCCCGAAGGACACTCCTGCAGTGACAAAACGACATGAACCAGGAATTCTAGAAACTCATTATAGTGACACTAACTCTTCAACATCTTCAGCCAGTAACTCAATCTTTTTACCAGGCAATAATCCTACTTCACACAACAATAGTAGCAGTTCATCGCCAACAAGCTACTTGTCCAGCTTTAAATATGATTTCACTCCAACAAAGTTTTGATTGCTGGTTGAAATTTATGAAAATTGTAGTTTTGCTTTATATGTGACAAAACCCACGTTCTTTGATGAAGCTGTTAAAAATAAAGAATGGCAAACAGCAATGATGGAAGAAATGAGGGCAATTGAGCACAATCAAACATGGGAATTGGTTGATTTACCAAAGGGGAAGACTTCTATTGGACTGAAGTGGTTGTTCAAAATAAAGTATCATGCAAATGGCATCATACAGAGGTTCAAAGTAAGGCTCGCGGCTAAAGGATAAGCACAACATCAAGATATTGACTTTGATGAAACCTTTTCATCTGTTGCTCGCATTGAAACAATGAGAATTCTTCTATCTCTAGAAACTAGGTTGAATTTGCTCGTTTATCAATTTGATGTGAAATCTGTGTTTTTAAATGGGGAGTTAAAAGAAGAAGTATAGGTATGTCAACCTAATGGTTTTGTTGTAAGTAGGCAAGAATGCAAAGTCCACAAGCTCTGCAAAGCTCTTTATGGGCTAAAACAAACATCACGGGCATGGTATAAAAAAGTTGACTCAAGTTTCTTGAAAAATGGATTTGTTAAGAGTGAAAATGAGCTCACATAACATATGAAAAGCAAGATAATGGTGAATGCTTAGTTGTTTACTTTTATATAGATGACATGATTGATATGGGATCTTGTAACATTTTAATTGCTGAATTTAAATCATGCATGCAAAGAGAATTTGAAATGACAGATTTAGGGATTCTGCAATATTTCTTTTGATTTGAAGTGAAGCAAACCCAAGATGGGATATTTCTCTCATGGTAAAAATTTGTGAAAGATCTATTTAAGTTTGGCATGCACAAATGTAAAGTGGAAGCTAGGCCTATGAATACAAAAAAAAATTACTGCTTGAAGATGGTATAGAGGATTATTGACCCAAGTTACAACAAAAGCTTGATAGGTGGGTTGTCCTTGACCAGATACTATGTATTTGGTGAGTTTACTATCCAGTATATGCATAATCCTACTGGACAACATCTAGGTGCAGCAAAAAGGGCGTTACGACAAGTAGGAGTGGCCTAAATGATTTCAACTTCTCACTTAAGGCTCTCCTTTTCAGGAGGTCTTGAGTTCGAATCACGCCAAAGGAAAAGAAATAGGAAATGTTCCTATTGATGATCCTCTAGCCCCCTGGGCAAAGCCCCTTGGTCGGATCAATTACGGACGTTTCGCTTCCAACGGCAGTGTGGGAGTTGGAGCTACTAGGGAACTTGAGAGCGGATAGGAACCTGATGTTGAGCAGGGGGATGCCAGTGATCAATCATCAGCTGAGCAATTAAGTACGTGAAGACTCCTTGTGCGCAGAAGTGTACAGGCTACGTAAGAACTTGAGAGATCTTGGGGCTCCAGGTTTACCTCCTGTAGGGCTCTTATGGTGGGGTCTTAGGAGTTTTAGGATTAGTTCGACTAAGCCGAAATACCTAATGTAATTAAAGAAAAAAGGGCACTACCTTACATACTTGAAACTGTTGATTTTGGATTTTGGTATTCAAAGAAAGCAAAATTCAATTTGTTCAGATATAGTGACAATAATTAGGCAAGATGTGTAGATGATTAGAAAAAGTATCTCTGGTCATACTTTCAACATAGGATCTATAGCAATTTATTAGTTTATTGGAGATCAAAGAAGCAAGATGTGGTCACATTATCATTATTGGAAGCAGAGTATGTTGTTGTAACCTCTGCAACATGTCAAGCCATTTGGTTGAGAAGGTTGTAGGTTGATGTTCATCATATTCAAGGAGCAATAAAAATATTTTGTAACAAGGCAATCATTGCCATGTCAAAAAAATCCAGCATTTTATAGCTAAACAACAAACATCAATATCAGGTATCATTTGATTCAGAGTCTCACTGCAAAAGGAGAGTCTCGCTGCAAAAGGAGGTATAGAGCTGAAGTTTTGATAGACCAACGAACAAGTTGTAGATTTCTTGACCAAAGCACTTTCATTGGCCAAACAAAATTACTTCCACAGAAACTTGGAGTTTGCAATTTTGATGCATGAGGGAGTGTTGAATAACGCTTCAAAACTTTCTGACTGCCAGTTTTCTAAGAGCAATTAGGAAACGAGTGGGTCAATTGATATTTCATCTGTTATGATTTATGACAATGGATGAACGTTTCCATTAACGAAGGACACGTTTCCTTTTTCATCATTTATTTCACCTGTAAGCCTATATATTAAGTCTTATGTACCTCTTTTATTCTCAAGGCAGCAAGAAAGTAAAGACTCTCTCAGCATCTCTGGTCTTTCTACTTATTTACGTTCTTTGTTTTTATTTCCCAACAATCTCAAACATTCTGTAGGAGAGCAGAATCTGTAAACTGTAATTATGAAAAACCGGAAATGTGTCGCAAATTGCTAAAAGATAATTGCTTGTCCAGCCCTTGACAAAACAGGCAGGAGCAAGATGGTAAATGAAATAAGTTCAAATCAATTAGTTGGAAAATTTCTCCCCAGAGGAACCTTTAGGAGAACATTAGTCCTTGTGTAAGGCATCCTCTATACCTAGGTCCGCTGCAACACGATTTTTAACAGAGGTAGTAATATCTAGAGGTACCTTGCATTTCTTCTGCAATTCCTTGAATTTATCCACATCAAAATTATGTTTTCTGAACAATTTCCTCTGCCTCGAAAGAAATAGTCTCTTCATAAAGTCTTGATAAGTTGGATCTCTGGAAGTGAACAGAAAATATGCATAGCCAATGATTATCCCTGTAGTAGTAGTGAAAAATGCAATAGGCTCCATTATATCCCATGAAAATTCCCAGAACGTTAGCCTGAAAAACAGTCCAACTTGCAGCACACCCATAGCAAGTCCACCCCAGAGAATACACCGCACCTGTTTATGTGCCATTATGTCAATTTCCTCTTTCTTCTCCTGCAGCATCTTTAACTCATTCCTCATTGGATCATCTTCAGGAGTCAAAGCTAGGGGAACTGCTCTTCTAACCAGATCTACTACCTAAATAGAAAACCCAAAAAATCTTTCATCAGGAGGATCAATAAACTGAATTATCCAAAATCATATATGGAAGACAAACGAAAACAAATAAGAAAAACATCAAATGCTAGGGCTGCGGACACTTCTCTTTATCATGCATTGGATCATAGCAACCCTGAAGCAGCATGTAAAATCGTTTCTTTTGTTTTTAACTATCATTTCTGTTTTAAAGTTCCTACTTACGGCATAGTGTGCTGCTAAAGATCTCAAAGCATAGACGTTCCACACATATCCTAGAAGTCATAAGCATATTTCCACAAATTCAAGTAGGTAGCAACTACATCTTCAGTAGATAAACATGTAAGTTCAACAATGGCTGAGGATTAGCACTATGGAAGCCTCAACATGCATAAGTTCTCTAAGTTTTCAATACTACACATACCTCTAAAGTCTTAGACTTCTGACTGGATGACACACTGAGGAATGCAATAAATGCATTCTTCCTCTAACCCTGTTCAGACGTAGAATGAAATAAAAGGGAAAGTCTACTGCATTTTAAGCTAACGCATTCATGCACCAGACAAGTATGAATACCTAAGGATACCATAAAGCAAGCATCTGCCACAAGACTTAGCAGACAATCTTAACACAATTTTAGCGGTTGTATCCATGTATAACAAGCAAGCAGATAAAAGTATACCAAAAAGCAAGCCTCTGCTTGCACAAAGACCTAGTGTCACAGAGATTCAAGCAAAACAATAATCATGTTGAAGGCAATGCAGGTATCATCCTAGGAGAGGGGATCTTTAAATAAACCCAGAAGAGTTTCTTCGAACACAGTTTACTTTTTATGCACAGAACTTCTAGTCTGAATTATGGAAAAATCTGACCGTCCTATGTAGCCACTAGATGGGGTTGTTGCCACTTCTTACAGGTTGATATACAAAAATAAAGCATCAACTGGCAGATGAGACTCTTTTATGTACCCACTCCTTTTGCACACTTAATTCACATGGTTTCTAAAATTACCAACTTTCCACACGATGGAACCGTTTCACCTATTTAATAGGTAAGATGTAAGCGCCAGTGTTAAAATGTGAGAATATATCATTACTGAATGAGCAAGCTACACATTCTCAGTTAAAACATTTTGGAGCCAGAAAAAGCATTCAATACATATTGTAATGATGGCAACAAGAGATAGAAATTAGAGCTGAAGCTTCCTAAGTTCAAAGAAGTCAACATGAGATGAAGCCCTTAATGGTCAGTAATGCTGCAGCACACTTGCTATTACAAATCAGGATCCATTTTCCTTTAACATAACGCTTCATCAGAGTCATGTAGTATCATAAGCTTACTTGGCTAAATTCCTTTAGTCACCAGGGGACCAATAAACTAATTTTATTCATTTAACTTCAACAAAATTCTTGTTTTGAAAATTCTTGTTCTACAAAACATCCTTAAGTATGGCTCCAAAGAAATCTTTATCAAACTAACTAGTTTTGGAAATTATAAATTAAAAAAAAAATTCATAAGGGATATCATTCAAAATAGAGAGAGAGAGAGAGATTATTGACGATAAAGTCAAATAACGAATAATTTGTAAAAACTAGAATGAACAAAGCAGAGTGAGAAGGAGACCTTGTCGGGATGAAGGTAGACCTTGTCTCGGAAGAGAAGGATGACGCCGGCGTGGTCAAGGATGCGAGCAAAAGTGCGAGCCTCGTCCAAAGATCTGGCCACGCCCATTGACTGGCATGCCTCTATCAACTCTGAGTAAGCAATCACCTCCTTCCCTTCCATTCCTAGCTTCATCTTCAGTTCCTCCACATTCACTAACCTCATTAACCTTTTGGCCTCTTCACATGTCAGATTTGAAGAATTGGATTTTCCACTAGATGCTGTGTTGTTATTATTGTCAGATGTAACATCAATAGTACTAGTATTAGACGATGATGTATTGGAGGAAGTAGAAAAACATGAAATTAGGAGGCTAGGCCGCATCTTCAATCCCAAGTATGAAGAAGAAGAAGAAGATAACGATGATGTCGATAAACAGGTTGTTGTCGTCGTCGTCGTAGTTGTTGTTGGTAATGAATCAAAATCTACATATGATTCGTTGGGCAGCCACAAGTGAGTTACGGCTATAGACGCCACCATGTTCCTCCCCGAGGATGACGACGCCGGCCTGGCCGCTCTGTGAGTTGAAGCTCCAAACCACCAAGCTTTCCGCCACATTCTATATCTCTCTCTCCCCCCCGGCAGTTTCGTTTTTTTTTTTTTTCCTTCTTTTATTATTATGACTGGCAAGCCCTGCAACTAATAATCCCACATAAGAATAGTGGGAGTGGTGCGTGGCGTTAAGAATTTTGAATTTTCCTTAATTATCTAAATCTAAATCTGAAAGAATGTGTATTAGTTATAGGAGGAATAATATAAACACATTTATGTCTAATCCAATTTCATTTTCCGCCAACTAACATTCATAGATCAATGGCAGTGACTAGCGAGAGATTGACTAACCGTTTTCTTTTTCCCTCCTTACATTTCAGAAAAAACACAGTTTTTTATACTTCTCTAAGTTCTTGATTTCAAAGAATATATTCTCCATGTCTCATCTCAAAATATATAATTAAAAGATCTCTCTCTCTTTGGTTTTTTGGGCTTTCGAGAAAAGGCAAATGAGGTGAGTAAGACAGGGGGGATAAGGTAATTTGAGTTGGGAAGTAACATCTACAAAAACGGGGCGTGTACTAGGCCCACACCACCCGATTTCCTTGCCGCACTCCCCAGACCACAACGCGGCGTACAGACGAGTCAATTCTGTGACTGACACCTGCAATAAGACACAAAGAACGATGCGAGCCATACATTAGATCCACGGCCTCAGATCTACTGTTTTTATTCAGCAGAATGGCACAGCAGATCTGCTCCCTAGATCCACGGTTATAAAACACGTACTTCGTGCGCAGCGTCAATGTCCGACCGACCACCCACTTTACAACTTGTCCTGAGTCTGGTTGAGATTTAAAGGAAAGAAAAGGTCAAAAGGATAAGGCGTCGACACGTCCCTGTGGATGGGTTTTGGGAAATTTGAAATGCCTTCGAGTTTATTTTCCCAATTGGTTGGTCATACTCCACCAAAACTAACATTTGTCAATATAAGAAAACGAAAACAACACAGCAAATTGAATTGCTAATGCTGTTACGGCTTGAAATCTTCTGTTTCACCTGTTGCCTTCCAATCCCAGCCATCCATTAAATCTGCGGTTACGTCTATTGGTTGGACGCCCCTTTTTCTTCTTCTTATGCTTTTTTTTTTTAAAATTTATGAACGTACAAATGAAATGATTTGCTATTTTGTTTAAGTTGCTGTGAATGCATACCTAAAACAACCCTCCAATAAGAAAATTAAATTTCCAATAAGCAGCAGCAGTAGCTCACTTTGCAATGTATCCCACCTCTATATGCCAGGTTTGATTTTAAAATATCATGGGCAGTTTCTGCAAAAGAAAATAAGCAAATTACATCACAAATTTTCAAGTACTCCACACTTTTAGACTTCATGCATCGGCAATAATACTTAATACCACTTACCATCTACAGAGGGTGAGTCTTAACTAACTAATAAGTTTACAAAAGGTTACAATTTTGAATCATAAAACATCGTCTTTATAAAATACAAAAAAAAAAAAAACTGCGCATAATTGATGACCTTTTTCTGATGTTCACAAAACGGAAAACCTTGTGCGTATAGATACTAATTACCAACTACAAACTAGTTCCCACGACAAAAACATAGAATTATACACAAAAAACATAAAGGCAACAAGAATATTCAAAGTACATGTATTTGACATTTCATTTTATGTGAGGACGAATCAAGTATTCAGTTACAACTCCCTCCAAATATTTTGGCTAGCAAGCAAAAGTCATTATTTGTAGTTACCATTTCTCATATCACTTGTTCGTAAGTGTGCACTACTAAACTACATGTACATCCCAGTATCGGTTAGGGCTGGCCTCCTGCTGCGCGGCACCATTCCAGAGATCATGCATGACACTGTACTGTTCCGCCAGTAGCTATAACTCAATATGCCAATCAATTCAAAGTCACTGAGCTTTCATGAAATTCACTCCATAGATATTAAGCGACTCTTACATCCAAGATTCCTACCCAAACCCGGTTCCTAAATGTAACAATTCTATGCGTTCCATAGGCTTGAATCAATATCCACAGTTTGGATATTTATTACAGGCCATCTTCTTGACGCTAAGACATGCAACCTTTTCTGGTTCTGTCTGCCAATCACAGCTATTGTAGCTAAACACCATAGATAAAAACCACAATTGAGATGACATATATCCAAATTAAGAAACATTACAACGAGAAACTAAACTTGCAAACAAACCTAGAGTTTGGATCTCCATATAAATTAGCTTGGAGATTTAATGAAGCCATCATCCATATGGTATCTAGTGTCGAAGGAACAGTGACAAAGTTGAACCTCTTGTTGCTGCATCTAGATTGCCGCATGACGGCCTTGCAAACATAGCATTGCTAAACTTCAAGTCCTGTCTTCCAGCTAATGAAAAGGAGTACATTTCCCAGTGATAATGTGTAGCAAGGATAAGAACTCTAAAATAATACCACAAGACAACCCAAGAAAAATGAAGACAAAAGCAGCATTACACTAGGAACTTACTTGGCAAAGAGCCACTCAGCAAGGCTATGGTGCCCAATCACAAGAAATTACATCCACCTTTTGAGCAAACAATTGGAATGCCTGCATAGGAGTGTGAAAATTTATCACAAAAATGTGGAAACGAAATAGGAGCTGATGAAGAATTATTAAACTATAATCCTTATGAAGAAGTATGTAGACAAATGGTTACAGCAGATAATAGTTATTTATTGCACCTGTAATTGAACCATGAAAAACTCTCTGAAAGACACCCCAAAAGTAAAAGAGAAGGGGAAAAGGAATCAGTACAAGAGGAAGAATGGAATTAAAAATGCTTGTATGCGAATAACTGAGGAATCTAAAAAATAGGGATAGCTCTTTTGGACAGCAAACAACACTAGATTGTACTCCTCTGAATGTTGAAAAACATTTAGATTTTTAAACATGCTTTTGCCAACTGACCTTACTTACCTTAAAGTGAGTTGTTAGAATTTCTAAATGACCAAGAGAAAGAAAATCCAATCACATAAAACTTTATATCTCAACTTTATACTAGAACACTCACAGGGGAATATAGAATTGCAAGAGCACAAATAAATATCCTGAATTCACCTGAAAAGAAGAACACATGCTTTTTCTGCCGTTAAAGAGACGTGCTTCTTCTGCCATTAAAGAAGAGGAAAAAGCAACGCATTTGTAGACGCCAAGACTTTAACAATCTTTATCCAAGCTAGCAAGTGTCTTCTTCACTAATCTATTAGCTTCCAGTAGCTTCCCTCTTGAGCAGAGTGAAGAAATCATGGAATAGTAAGAGTCAAAGTCATCCAATTGTGATAACCTTCCCAGAATATCAGAGTTTTCCACTTTGCTATCAACTTTCATATCAAAGCATGCATGATCTAGATATGTTCTCCCTGAGGATGATACAGTCCCCTGAATTGAGCTAGATGCCTCAGCTTCAGAAGGGATTGGCAGTTCTTGTGATTCACAATTAGGACCAGAACACTTCGAAACTGGGTAGAACATAGAGGCGACCTCATTAAGAACTATAATTGCCTCAGTGATACTTCCTCGCTCGCATAGGAAGACCAGAAAACTCTCTACAGATTCAGTTTCAACCTCAGTATTGACCTTATTTATCATTTCAAGAACAGATCTTGACAGAAGCATGTCTCTCAAAATGCTTTTTGCCTCTTCCATCCTCCCTTTGGAATGCAGCCCCCTTATCAAATACAAAAAGCCCAATAAATCAGGAGATATGCCTTTCCTTTTGAATTCGGAAAAAAGACTCAGAGCCCCCTCCATGTCCCCTTTTTGACAAAAACCATTGATCACAGAACTCACAGTAAATTCATCAAATTTAACACATTTGGCTTTCATATCATCCAGCATGGTCAAGGACTTCTCTAATTCACCAAACTTGCAGTATCCATTAATAAACGAATTATAGATACGAGTATTTACTTCATAGTCCTTAATGATCATACCTTCAAATAATCTTTTGGCATCCAGAAGATATCCTGTTTTAGATGTAGCATCAATCAGTATTCCATAAGTAATTGCTGAAGGAATCAAGTTGATCCTCTCTAATGAATCAAATAGCCGAAAGGCTTCAAAAAGGCAGCCCTGCTGACACAAACCATTTAAAACTGTATTATAAGTAATTATGTTAAGATCGATTTCCTTCTTCTCGGCAAAATAACAGAGATCTACAGCTTTGACAAGATGTCCTCCTTTGCAGAGGCAATCAATTATCAGAGAATAATCAGCAACATCCATAACTGGCAAATTATCATTAGCTACTGTGACAAGTTTATATACATCTAAAGCTCTACCACTTTTTGCCATTGATTTTAAAACACTAACGAGAAAAGAAACATCAGGATTTCGTTCCTTCATCTTGTTGAGAAAAGAAAGGGCCCTGGTAACATCTTTTAAGCACAGGTACTGCAACAGTATCTTGCTTAATTTAAGCTCAAAAAGGCCACATTCTTTTATGAAGGTTCCCAAAACAGGCTGGCAATGTCGAAAATTTCCATCGCAAATAAGTCCTCTTATAATCAAATAATAAGACTTACTTGTCAAGCATGCTTGATTCCTTCTTGCCACTACGTAGACTTCAGTAGCAGCCATGGTAAATTTTCTCTTGCACAACAAAATGATAGCATCATTACAAATCATACAAAAAATGTCCAATCTAACATTCTTGATTCTGCAAATCAGATTTAGGAGTCCTTGAGAAGTGTCTTGCTTAATAATTTCCTTTAACAATTTCATATAAGTGTTGAAATTCAAAGTCAAACCCTTTTCATAGAGTTCAATAAATATCTCTGTAGCCAGATCCACCATACCATTCTCGCACAATCCATTAATCATGCAATTATAGCATGGAAGTGAAGGAGCCAATGTCCTCCTAAACGCATCAAATATTTCAAGTGCCTTATCAATTTGTCCTACTTTGCAATATCCATCAATCATTATACAATAAGTAATGCAATCAGCTGTCAAATCCATTTCTGGCATTCTGTTGTACATCGCTTGTGCATCTTCAAGCACACCCGCAACAATAAGTGCTTTAATAAGTACGTTGCACATAACTTTATCCATGATAATTCCGGCTTCTTCTATTCTACGTTTAATATCTAGAATTCCTACAACATTCACTTCCTGGATATAGCCCTTTAAAAGTGTGGTGTATGTGAAAACATCCGCTGGTATCTTTTTTGAGAATTCATCTGCATCAGACGTCCTCCCGATCTTGCATAAGCAATTGATCAAGGTGTTGCAAGTAAGATAACAATGACCAATCCCTTTCTTCTCCCTTTCAGCTAGCAGTTGAGAGACAATGTCAAAATCTCCTCTTTTACAGAATCCATCAGCCAAAATAGCATATATGAACTCATTCAATTGAATCCCCAAATTTCTAACGATTCTAAATACCATAAATGCCTCGTTCAATTTTCCACTTCTAGACAAACCCATAACAAGTTCAGTAAATATAAACAAATTGGGTTTACAGAACTCAACTACCTTGTCCGCCAAGGCGTCAAATTGAAGGTTTCCACCGCAGTATTCACGCAAAATCCCGGCATACCGTGGCGCCGTGACAGCACGGCGGCCGTAACCGGCTAGAAACTGAAATCGCCTCATTTGGCCTTCCGATAATTCCTTTTCACAGAGAGAAAAAATACAAATACTTCAGATGGAAAATGGAACCAACCAGACATAACTTTGCTGATTTCCTCGACTAATTGATAGAAATCAGAAAGCAATTGAAGGAGTTTGGGAGTGAAAGCGAAGGTAGAAGAATAAATACTTGATAATTATTCATTACTTGTTTCAGTGTTTTGAGTAAACTCACTGTTTGAATTTCACGATTTTAACCTTCGGACTTAATTATCTTAAAATTTATATATTTTTATTAGGTTAATTCGTAACTATTATGAAATTTAAAAGTTAAACTTAGTTACGTAAACACGATTGTTATGAATTTATACTTTTAATTATATTAATATTTAATTAATAAATGTATATACAAATTTTTATCAAATTTTATTAGCTTTCTCAATTAACATTTCTTTTATTTAATTATAAATATATTATAAAATAACCTATATTTACATAAAATATAAGAAAATTTTAGACTTTTTTTCGCTATATAGAAAGAA
>JANIHY010000209.1:11127140-11147223 GCA_027479065.1 Erythroxylum brevipes
TTATCGAAATTTATCGTAATTACACAGGTAAGTAACATAACTCACAATTCAGAATTCAAAAATTTTGTTCCACCAGATAAATTTTGTTTTTTGCAGAGGAGCACGTACCATGAACCATTTGACTTCTGAATTTTTTTCTAGATATTGTATAGCAAGTTCTGTGAACTTGTTAATTTCTTTTTTCCTGTGTATGTATCCTATAAACATCAAAGCAAACATATTTTTACAAAGTCGTACGGAGTGCAACAACTATCCAACTCTTCAAGTAGATGTTCTTAATGATACCCAACAAATTAGAGTTTTGATACGAAACTATAATATAAGATTCGTCTATAAGATTTTTAGCCAAGCAAGGCCTTAGCATAAAAACAAATCTCAATTTTCTTGCCAAAACAAAATTGACAATTCATATGACTAAATCTTGGAACTTTTACCAAAGCCAAGTAGCTAATGAACAACTGGTATTATTTTCCTTGAAGATATCAATTATAAATTTATAATCCATCATCCCATGCACAGTGACCAAATTAATCCAGCATAGGACTACAACTTTTAGCATTTGCTTAAACCTGTACATATGCTCAACAAAGTCGTCAATCAGAACAAACTATTCATCATGGAAATCTCATAGAATCTGAAATTCTGAACAAACCAACAAACGTATCAAAGAAATGGAGATTGAGAAACAGTACCTGTTCACAAGCCCCTCAAAAACAAGAAGGCATTGTAGGAGAACTCATTCAAGATCATAAATTCACATAAGACAAGAACAGAGACTTTTACTTGACCATTAAAATAGAGTAATATATTACTAGTTAATGAATACCTTTGCTCTGCCCAAAGCCATAGTGAGAACGCAATAAATGTTGTGAGAAGCTGCTAACACGAAGATAAATATGTGGAGTTGATGAATACCATTTGACGACATAAGCAGGACTTTGTTCTGCTAAGTTATTATCAAATATTAGCTTAAATTACCTTGTAAAAAAGTGTTCTTTCAAATGGAGAAATTAACTTAAATGGTTGTACAATAGATGAAAATAACACACAAATGCATACACGTATTTATACAACATTCAACAAGTCAACAACAATGAGGAAATAACTTGCAAAAACTGGTATGAAAATCATTCATTGGGAAGCTAAGTATAGTTCTTTCACCTAAATAGGTGCAAGAGTAGCAATACATAATTGCAATTTTTTGTGTGTGTTCATCAGAATATTTTTACGCACCAGCCCAATAAGAAATCTCTCATATATCATCATTACATATTCCTTCAAATTGGTGCTTGATTCTATGTTAAATTAGGACTGAAGAAATCGCGATGTTAGCTAGAAAAAAAAAGATGTCACTATTTATATATTCATATTTCTGGGAAAAGTTGGTGGCAGAGTTCTATTGAGGTAGAAAAGTTAAAAGATGACAATGAAATGGGTCATATGAAAACTCTTACCTATTCAACGCATTTGTCACCTTCGAGCAATCGATGTGAAACCCTTGATGTAGGGACCGAAAATCACCGAATTCCCCGAAAACCCAAATTTCAACACTTGAAATGCGCACTCAAACTTCAACCTTTAGATCAAAATCGAAAAGAAAAAACCCAATAAAACCCTCTTGCTCGACCATAATTCCAAACAAGACTATTATTATATCTCCTAGAGCTATAATACCAAAGAGTCAACGAACCGTCCTCTAAATCCCAAAGTCCACAATAATTTGATTGAAGGCAGCTCTTTTATCCTTCAATCCCTTAGAAATCACGGCACCCAGGACTAAAGATGTCACCCAAAACCCCCAAAGGACCAAAAAATCAACCCAAAACAACAAAAATCAAGACCTAAAAAGGAAAAGTTTTCTAAAATTTATAAGGAAACACCTTTGGATTTGTCAACGAAGAAGAGGGAATCGTTAGAAATGGGAAAGAGAGCTGCTTAAGAGAGCGTCCTTTGTCGATTTTTCGAGAAAATTGTCCACGTCTTCGTTGCTTATATTGGCTCTCCATGCTTTCTTTCCCTTTCTTAAGCCTTTTTGCTTTCTTTCCCATATCTCTTTCTTCCTGTTTCTCTACTTTCCCGGCTGCTGAAAATCAAAATTTCATTCCTCCCTCTCTCTTACGTTTTTTTGCTTATATTTGTTTAGGTCATTAATTAAACAATAGGCGACGTTTTACTCTGCAAAACGTGGCGGTGTTTATTTTGTGACGTTTTTTAAACGTCACCAAAAATCTTTACAATCCGTGACGTTTTATCAATAAAACGTCGCGGATTGTATTAATTTCTTGTAGTGTATGTAGAAAGAATGAAAGATTGAAGGAAGGTAATCTCTCCATGAAGAACACCGTCCAAGAGTTAGAAAAGAATTTGATATTGACATCAAATGAGCTTGGTGAAGCTAGAATGAAATTAGTAAGTACCAAAAAGGGATGGAGAATATTAAACGGTGATATCGAAAAGCTAAAAAAGTTGTTAAAAATTGGTAAAATTAAAGGAGATTTTCAAGACATTGGCTATAACGGTGAGTACTCTAAAGTGAATAAGAAGAAAGATGACATATCTAAATCTGTTCGAGAAGAAGAAATATCGAGAAAGAATCAAAGATTTATACCCACATGTCATTTTTATGGAGTCATTGGACATATAAAGCTAAGATGTTATTAGTTACTACAAATGATGTTTCAAAGGGGTCAAAATCGAAAATTTAGACACTCTCTATTAAATTTCCAGCAGCATCCCATGGTATCATAGCAAGCTTGAATTAAAAAGGGTCAAGTACAAGCACAAAAACGTAGTGAAGAAAAAATAAGAAAATGTATAGATTCACAGTTAGTTACTGTTCGTGAAGTAACTAGTCAAACAGAGGACAAGTTAGTTACTTTTGAAGAAGAAACCGATGACCGAGATAATGTGACGAGGAATAAGCCTAGGTTTGAGATTCTTCGAGGGGGCACAGGGACAATGTACTTTACATTTTTGAAGTATTTTTTGTGTTGATAAAAACAAAACAAACAAAACAAAAAAAGGAAAGATTTTTTTTAGTTCTTAAATTTTATGTTGCTATTGTCGTCTCATATTTTTAGTAGTTTGCATTGTGACTTTATTTAGCTCCACCAAAGACTTCTAAGCTCTCTCATCGATACGGATCTCTCTCGAGTATCTCTATCTCTTTAAGGCATATCTCTTAGTGTTTTGAATGGTGGTAATTTGTCTTCTAAGCGTGCTTATAATTCTTCTGCTGATATGATTATGCATTTTGATACTGTTTTGTCCCAAGAGATATCATATTGTTTATGATGAATGTTCCATTCAGGGGGAGATTTTAAGGTATATGTGTAACTATTTGTCTTATTTTTTGGCATTTTTTGGTCCCAGGGAGGAGAAATTTGGATGTTTGGATAATTTGGAACTTGATATTTGATTAAGGGGGAGTTCTTTTTCCATCTCATGTGGATTGTGAATTTGATACTTATATGTCCAATTATGTTATTCAGGGGGAGTTTCATATTTGTGACAAATAATGCCAAAAAGGGGAAGATTATTAGGATATATATTATATATCTTTTATTTAGTTTTGAAATTGTTTATTAATTGGACATATAATATTAATTGGATAATGACTTGAATTTAAAAGCTATTGGTGATAATCTTGTTGTGGTGATAGAATCCTATCTTTAATCAATGTGTATATTGATAAGAAAGGTTGGGAATTACGGGTGTGATGGTCAAGGTTTACTAGTGAAAATTTCAGAGGAGTGGTCAAGGGTTTTGGTGTTGTTTTTGAGTCTTGCCTTGGGGTCTTGGTTGTGGGTAAGGTTTTCATGACTTTGTTGAGAAGTATATCATTGACAGTGTAATTATCGCTAGCGATATATACCCACTTGTGACCAAATTGCATAGCATCACAATTCCAGTAGACTAGGTGAGCTCCACGTAGCGTTACAACTCCGGCATCCCACTTTGTTGCATAGCATCACACCATAAAACATCCCACACCCACCAGTGTTGCGACATCCCATTTGATTTTACCGTGTTTTCTTCTTGCTTAAGGAAAAGGTGTGTGTGCGGCTTTTGAAGAAAAGTTGCGTGTGTGACATTGAAGTGAGGTGAGTGTGTGGCAATTGATGTGGACGTGCGGGTGTGCCACTGAAGTAACGTGGGTAATTTGTTCAATGAAATAGATTCTGTGGTTGGAGCATTAATTAGTTAAAAAGGCTGCAGTATATGTACGATATTGATGTGGGTATAAGGCATAGAGTTAAAGGTTTTTGTATTGAATAATACATTGCGGCAATGAGTGGAGTTGCGTGAGTCACCTTGCTTCTAGAAAACTCTTCTGCGTTACTTCCAATTTTGTTCTTTTTTATTTTTAGTGTCCATCGGAGTTGCGGTGGCTACAATAACTGATTTACAGTTTAGTCTCTTTGGTGTTTGTGTGGTATTGGCGTGGATAATTCTCAATGCAGTGAACAAGATTCTATGGTCTACTTTGCAACAACGAGAAAACTGGACAACCTTGGCCTTTGATGCTTATAACGTTTCGGCAGATAAATGTTTATATTTTGTGGTGATAATTTTATGATCTATTAAGGAGGAGCTGAACCGATTGGGACGTTGTTTTCTTTTTTTTCTCAATTGTTGTCATTTATATTGAATTTTATTTAATCACTTGAGTTGTTTAGTTTGTTTCATTATCATTAAATATCGTTTGAGAAAATTCTCTGTCGGGGTTAGTACGAGGTGGTCGTACTATTGGATGTGAAATTCTTTCACGAGAAGTGAGGTTGAGAGATAGGTCAAGGGTTGAGTGGTATCGGCTCAGTAAAGCCTTGGATAAATCTATTGTACCTTCATGAAAGTATTAAACTGGATGAGGGCCTTGTAGACGTAGACAAAATGTGTTGAACTGCGTTACCAAAATTTCGATGTTGATTTATTTTTGGATCTTTTAATTTTTCTGATTTTTTTTGTTTGCTAGAAACGAATCGAAAAGTTTACGAAACGATTAACCCCTTCAATTTTTCAGGTTCCTTTCATTTTAGAGGTACTTTCTGTTTTAAATTGTCTTAACTGGATTTATCCTTTAGCAGGCTTCTGTCATTTAACAAGTTTCTATCACTTAACAAGCTCCTATTGCTTAAGCAAGGTCCTCTCACATAACCGGCTCCTCTTACTTTGAAGATTTCTATTATTGTTTTAAACTTTGATAGATCTCTGTCATTTTATTCAAATTAAAAGTATCTCTTACGTGTGTTGCTTTATCAAAATCCTCCATAGCATGAGTAGAATGCACTAGGGAATTGTAGGCTATTTGCTTCATTGCTACTCCTTTTAGTAGGTAAATGTCAAGGTTTCATGTTTTGCTTTAGTGATGAGTTTATTATTGCACCTCTGATATAATTCTAAAGGATTAGAGAGGGCATTGAAGGACTGTGTTTGGATGAAAAAGCTTATGTAGTTAAAAAAAAAGGGATTGTTTTGATTGCCTGATGAGAAGGCTTGATGTTGTGTTCATTTACCAGTTGTGTTAATAGATCCTGGAATTGCAATGGAAAATGGAACAGTTGAAGACCCTAGGTAGAGTTCTCACCGAACTCTGATGCATCATCCTCAAGTTTAGTTTTTGCTTCAGACTTGAATATGATCATGACACAAATTCCATTTACTAAAATCCTTAAAGAAGTATGGTTGTCATTTCCATTGTTGCAATAGGTTTCTCAAAACTTGACTGATCTCTTAAAGGAATAGAATCATGGATACAATTAACTTTCTGTCAAACTCTGAAGCTGGTACAATTTTGAATACATTCCTTCAGATGATGCAATAAGAGTGGAGTGGGAACCTATCTCAACAATCTTACCTTTATCCATTACAACTATTATATTCGAGTTCTTCACCGTTGAAAGCCTGTGTGCAACTGTTATCTGTGTTGTGCTGTACATCAGGCTCCCCTTGCTGTCTGAGTTTAGTGATTCTAGAGCATTCACTATAGATCTCTCAGACTCAGCATCTAGGGCACTTGTTGCTTCATCCAGGAGCAAAATTGCAGGCCTCTTTAGTAGAGTTCTAGCAATGGCTATCCTTTGTTTTTGTCCACCTGAAAGTTGGCAGCCCTTCTCCCCAACAACTGTATCATATCCATCAGGCAAATTACTCACGAACTGATGTATATTCGCTTCCATCGACACCTTCACTATTTCCAATTCGGAAGCCATTTCATTGCCATATCTAATGTTGTCTCTTATTGAGGAACTAAAAAGAAGTGGCTCTTGTTGTACAAACCCTATTTGTGTCCTCAGATTTCTCAGGTTGTATTCTTTTATGTTCTTCCCATCGATTAGAACTCTTCCTTCTTCAGGATCATAGAATCTGAGCAGAAGTGCCAAAACTGAGGACTTTCCACTTCCACTGGGCCCAACAAGGGCCAACTTAAATCCGGGTTCAATCTGTAAGCTGAAATCGTTGAGAACAGTTACTTCTAGTCTGAGTGGATATTTAAAATTGACATTCTGGAATTCAACACTTCCTGTAATCCTCCTGTCAGGAGCAGAACCATCTGGTGCATCTGGTGGAATTTCAGTCTCCCTATCAAGGGTTTCAAATGCTGGAGTTAGCACGCTGATGGCGGATATGACGGCGGGGATCAGTGTCCACAGCTCTGTAATTGAAGGCACTGTTAGGGAGAAAATCTGGTATGATCTTATGCTATCTTTGAAGGTGGCAGTCTGTTGAGAGATCTGAATTGCGCTGTACGTCAAAGCAACAGCATGAGCAATATTCCATAAGCAAAGGGAGACACCTTGAATTAGTCCATACTTGACGCTTGCCCACCTGCTCTTCTTTCTTGGACCTTCTAGGCATAGTTTAGCCCTCCTAAGAATATGCTCTTCATAGCAAAAAGATGCGATGGTTCTAATGTTGGCTACAGACTCTGAGGTAAGTGCAACGACTTCTTGATGTGCAGCGGCAGAGTCTCCTGAAAACCCTTTCGCAGATTTGGCTTGAATCAGTCCTCCTATGAAGTGGCAAGGCATAACTGCCCAAGCTACCAGACCCATTGTCCAGTCAACATACATGCTCACACCTGTTGCAATCAGTATGGAGGAGATGCATTGGACAATTACAGACATTCGATCTGAGATTATAGTTTTGACCACAGAAGTGTCGTGAATGATGCGGGACGTAAGTGACCCAACGCTGTTCTCAGGTTTGTCGAACCATCCTAGTTCATTGCGTAGTACACCTGCCGGCCATGAATAGTGGGTGTAAGTGTGCATGAGAGAATTCGGAAAGCAAATGGGAGTATTTAAGTGATATAATACCTGAATATAGTGCTTGTCTGAGGTTCGCAGTAGCTTTTTCGCCAACAACTCCAAAGAAGTAATGCTGCAAGGTGTTAGTGAGCATTGAAAGCAGTCCCACCAGAAAAAAGATGATAGAATATTTTCCCACTTCATGTTTGGCGTTAGGGTGGAAGTAAGCTACGCCCACAGTTATAATGTAGTATCCAAAAACAGGCTTTGAGATACCAGAAAATGCTGCAGCAATGGCGCCAATAACTGTCTTCACAAGTTCTCCCTTATGCAAGCCAAACCAGAGCCTAAAGAATATAGCTGACTTTTTTATTACCATGCCTGTCTTCTGCTCCCCCTCCTTGTTTGTGCTGCTAGCAAGCGGTGTGGGTTCTCTATCTTTGTCCTGTTGTTCAATGACTTGTAGAGGCAAGGGCTGTTTATTTGTACTTGTAGAATCTGGAACTATTTCACTAAATTCATCTTCTTGAAGTTAGAACAAAGAATTTTGCTAGATTTTCTGCAGAAAGGTATAAGTTTGATAACAGAATGAAGCCAATCAAGCAATTACCTTGAGTCAGTGCTGAGATTCTGCATGCTAAATAAATTATAATAAAACTTGTTAGTTTCTAGCAAGCTGTGATGAGTTCCTGTATCTGTAACTTGGCCATTCTCTACAACTGCAATGATATCTGCGTTTAATATGGTTGACATTCTATGTGCAATCAAGATCACTGTCCTTCCCTTCATAGCCTTCTCAAGAGCATCTTGGACCAACTTCTCCGACTCTGAATCAAGTGCACTTGTGGCCTCATCAAGCAAAAGAATTGGAGGATTTTTCAAAATGGCTCTAGCTATGGCAATTCTTTGTTTTTGTCCTCCAGATAATTGTACGCCCCTTTGGCCTACCTGTTTCCCTTTTTGGTTGCTTTAGTCAGAGATTAATAATTAATCGATTAAAAAAAGGGTCTTTTGAATTTCTTTTTTCAATTAGGGAGAAGTTTCATATTGCGGGATTCAGGTCAAATAAACTACAAAATTAACCAGAAGACTGTGGCTTCAAAGTTTTTCATGTACTTAAGTTTTGTTTTCCTGTGGTTTTGCTAATTTAATTTCTTCGCTTGAATGTTCGGATTTTTCTGATATTTATGTACCAATAGCTTATACATCAGCTTGTTTGCATTTTTTTTAATATCTTCGCAGTCCTTCTTAATCTGTTAAAGGTGACCGGCCAGTAGGAGAAATGAATTATAAGATGATCATCTTGCGCATATATTAATTAAAAACGAAGCATATTAGTATAGACATAGTATAGGTAGCTCGTAACACGACCTGTGTGAGGTAGCGATCAGGTAGTTGTGAAATGAAGGAGTGGGCGTTGGCCATCTTTGCGGCACTTTGGATTTGTTGATCATCGGCTTCCATGTTTCCTACTTTCAGGTTTTCCTTTATACTTCCACCAAAAAGAGACGGTTCCTGGGACACTGCTCCAATGTTCTTCCTTAGAAACTTCAAATCCATATCCCCAATGTTGTAATTGTCGATTAATATCTCCCCTGGTACAAACGTGACATTATTCAACCGCAATAAACTTGTGAGATTAAATTAAAGATAGCGATCACTGCCTTGAAAAAAATAATGAAAATACATGAAGCTTTGATTTAAGTTGGTGGAGAAACTGCAAACCTTTGATGGGATCGTAGAATCTTGAAACCAGGGAAATAACTGTACTCTTTCCACACCCACTGCTACCGACCAAGGCCACCATTTTTCCTACCGGAATGAACAAGGAGAAGTCCGTAAGGATCGTTGTCTCCGGCCGAGATGGGTAGGCAAAGTGGACACCACGTATGTCAATGTTGCCTTTAATTTCGACGTTGTCAATGGTCGCTGCGTGTTTTCTTTCCCTTGGAGACAAGTCGTTATTATTGTAACTACTTGTAAGAGATTTCCTTTCTATAATCTCGAAAACCTCTTTTCCAGCAGCTCTTGCCTGATTGAAAACTTGCATGTCTGGAGCTGCATATGTGAGTGATCTGTGACATAACAATTTTTGCTTGATCAACACATGTATCGACATATGATTTATCTCATGTCAACCCACACTAACGCACTTACATAGCTCCGAAGAGTATGGACATGACAGCAGCTATGACATCTCCACCTGTTGACCTCCCAGCAGTGACTACAACTGCTCCAACGTATATGATGAGCGCCCAAGAACAGAAAGTCACAGACTGAAACATCCCTGTTCCAATTCCCTTTATCAAGGCTTGTAATTTGCCTAAAGAAACAAATTTGCCCATGCAGTCTGAAAAGCATTTGACTGCACTACTCTCCCCCACAAAAGCAAACACTGTCCTGATTTGAGATATGTTCTGCATGTCATATATAGTTACACATATTGATTAAAAACAAAAGCCATCAAGATATTAAGAATATATCTATGTTTGTGATGTTGGTTATACCTGTTCAACCATCGATGCCGCTTGGGAAAGATAAACCATTTTCTTTGCGGAGATGATGTTCATTTTCTTTGTGTATGTAGCTCCAATAACGAGAATTATAGGAACAACAAACAAGCTTAGCAAAGCCACTTCCCAGCTACTTATCCCGGCAATGAGGACTCCGGAAAAGAATGTCGCAAAGCTTGACAGAAAATGTCCCAACTGATAATGGAATTGATATTTAGGTTAGAAATTAATTAAGACCCAAGTCATGACTGCATCCATATAGTTAAGTTATATGGAGAGAGTCAGATCTATAGCTGGCAACGAAATGCTGCCTGGGACTGTGAGTATACCCATATTTATTAATTGCACATGTACCTTTTCTCCTATCGCGTCTTGTATAACGCTCATGTGGCTGGTAACAGCGGTAATTATTTTTCCGTTAGTTAAATCCGTATCGAATGCTCCAATCTCCTGGTTAAGCACTGCTTCCAGGAATGTAAATCTTAAACGTGATAACTGTCTTTCGCTTGTATACATCCAGCATCCAATCTCTGCAGCCAAAAGAATTTCATATACACTAACCGAAGAACTGAAACTCTTTGAGGAAATGAGAAGTACCCAGTATTCCAGCCGGAAAGGTTGCAGCAGCCATGTACCACACATATGGAACGACCTAGACAAAGCAAATAGTTAACAACTAATGTATGGCTTTAAGATTCAAATGATAAGTTTCAGTATTACTAACATCGATAATGTTATAAACAGAACAAACAGGCAAGCACGGAAACATCACACATGAAGATCACAAACAACATATGATTGACTAACCTGGAAGATAGCTTTCGACATGGCTTTACTATCGTTAATGTTGTTGCCAAATGCATCGAGGGCTTTGCCTAGCAACATATATCCCACAGGTTGAGCCATGCCATGGACGATAGAACCTAAAGTCCCTAATGCCATTAGTGTCCAATCCATTGCATCAGCGTAGCTTAATAGCTTGTGAAATGGTAAGGTCTGCTGCTTCTTTTCCACGATAATATCCTTCTCGTCCTCATCCTTCACAACCACTCTTGGTTCTTTCATCTCCTCACTTCCTTTTTCATGATCAGGAGATACCATCTTGCTTTAACTTAATGTGCTTCAACTTCTAATCAGTTATATACGTCATATAATCTGTTGCACTTTGTTAGCAACTTATAGTCAGCACAACTAAGTCCGCGCGCGGTGGGCCAACGCCGGTGGTTGTATGTAAAATTATATTAAACTAAAGTTGATTGAGAAGATCATAGAAGAATATGTGAAGGATATGCCTTCAATACTACGATTTCCTTGAGGCGGACTCAATGGAAGTTACTGTCATTGGTTTTATCTAGCCAACTCCATCAAAACGTCCACACTTAATTATGCAACTATATGGAAAAAAAAATGAGGAAAGAAAGTGAAGTGCATAAAATATATCAAGGCTAAGCTTTCTGTTGCCGCTTGAAGCATAGAAACAACATGCAAGGTTCCAAAAACCGATTCATTCTAAACCACCATTATCGATTTATGACGCTTACGGCAGATTCAGGATTCCCAAGTATTTAGTCGAATCATGAAATTACATCAAGATGAGTTTTTGAGTTCCAGTGTCCAAGGCATTGGGGTTTCTGATTTACTTCAAACAAAGATATTAGCTATAATAATAAAAAGTTTGTCAACGATCTAAATTGCCTGTACTTAATGTGAAGGAATATTCTATGTTTCTATTTATTTTTTGATATACATATTTAATTTCTTGGGAAGGAATTTGGAAAAATTAAGACGAATTGATGATAACTCCAATACCACGTGAAGAAATATACATTTGCCCGTGGTTCATACACTGCGGGGATCTTAGTGGTCGAATAAGTAGATTCCAGCTCAAAATTATAAGACGGAGTCGATGTCACTTTGGCAGAGATGTATAGAACCTAGCTACTTCTGTAGAAAACTAAAGTTGTATATTTGAAAAAGCTTCACACTTTGTATTGAATGTATTGTGCAGAATATATACACTGGAACTATACAAGGAAAGAGATAAAATATACAACAAATCAGCAGAAAAATCAGAAACTAATAGCACCTAATTAGGCGCAATATTATGGTTGACTATGGGATCCTTAACACCCCCCCGCAAACGGATGGGGGGTAGCACCATGAGTTTGTCTTTAAAGGCTAGAAACCGTTGCTTCGACAATGATTTAGTCAACACATCAGCTACTTGATCAGAGGTGGAGATGTAGGAAACAAGGAGCTGCTTTTGCCGAACCTGGTCACGAACAAAGTGGAAATCCAACTCTAGGTGCTTGGACCGAGAGTGAAAAACGGGATTAGCAGCGAGGTAAGTGGCAGCAACATTATCGCACCAGATTTTTGGAGTTGTAGGAAGAGTGTGGTGAAGCTCTCGAAGAAGGCACTGAAGCCAATAAACCTCGGACGCCGCCGATGCCAATGCTCGATACTCCGAATCTGTGCTGGACCGGGCAACTGTTTTCTGCTTTTTCGAGCTCCAAGATATGAGATTCACGCCATGAAAAACGGCATAAGCTGAGGTGCTTTTACGATCCACCTTGTCTCCACCCCAATCCGCATCCGAGTAAGCCACAAGAGCAGCATGTCGAGTTGGTCGAAGGACAAGACCATGATCAACTGTGCCACGCAAGTAACGCAAAATCCGCTTCACGGCCTGCCAATGGTGAATACAGGGTGAATGCATATATTGAGCGGCCTTATTTACAGCCAAGGAGATGTCTGGCCGAGTGAGAGCAAGATATTGGAGAGCACCAACAACGTGACGATACAGAGTCGGATCCTCGAATGTTGTTGATGTGGTGGCAGTGATATCAGATTGCGGAGTTGAAGGGGTTGCAGCCGAAGATGCTTCTTGCATATTAGCTCGTACAAGAAGATCCTGAATGTATTTACCTTGAGAGAGCTGCAGTCCATCAGCTTGCCATGTTACTTCGACACCTAGAAAGTAGGATAGGGAGCCGAGATCTTTTAGGATGACCGTCTGACCAAGTTGTCTAATGAGTTTGGCAAGCAGAGAGGTGGAGGATCCAGTGAGAATCAAATCATCAACATATATTAAACAATAAGCAGTTTCACCACGTTTGGAGTAAATGAAGAGCGAACTATCCGATTTGGAGCCAGAGAAACCGAGAGTGTGTAGAGCATGAGTCAAGCAGAAATACCAAGCTCGAGGGGCTTGTTTCAATCCGTAAAGTGACTTCTTAAGAGAGCACACAAAATCAGGTTTTGTAGGATCAATAAAACCTTGAGGTTGCTCCATAAACACCGGAACATCAAGGGCACCATGAAGAAAAGCATTGGATACATCAAGTTGTCGAATCGGCCACCTGTAGTTAACGGCAATAGAAAGTATTAAGCGAATTGTGGCCGGCTTAATGACAGGGCTGAAGGTTTCAAAATAATCTATCCCAGGTCGTTGGTGAAATCCCTTTGCCACTAGTCGAGCCCGGTAACGGTCGATTGAGCCGTTGGCCTTAGTTTTGATGCGGTACACCCATTTACAGCCAATAATATTTGATGCCTGAGATCTTGGAACCAAGTCCCAAGTTCCATTGGACATGAGAGCGTCGATCTCCTCGGACATTGCTTGCCTCCAGACCTGTTGTTTTGCCGCATCCGTATACGATGAAGGAGCAGATAAGGCGGCTTGGGAAGATGTAGTGAACACCCTAGGCTTGAGATTTCCTGTGCGAGACCGAGTGACCATTGGATGGGTGTTTTGTGGCCCAATAGAAACCGAGGGAGCAGGGGGTGGAATCGGAGCAGGCGTTGGAAGGGAGGTTGTAGTAGAAGTGTTAACAGTTTGGTTCATAGTGGTGAGTTGGCTGTCGATGCGAGGCTGGGGTGATGTTGGGGTAATAGAGAGCTGCTGCAGTGGCATAGGTGGAGTAGGTTGGGTGGTCGGTATCAGGTGAGTGGAGCTCGATTTTCCGAGAGAAAAAACTGTATTAGGGAATGGTGGTGAACCGAGTACCGAGGACCGCCCATCACTTTCTTTGAACGGGAAAACCTGCTCATCAAAAAGAACATGACGTGAGTAGAAAAGTTTGTTGGTGGCTAATGACAGACACTTGTAACCTTTGTGCAGTGTACTATATCCCAGAAAGACACATTTTGTGGAACGAGGTTCTAACTTATTAGCAGCATAAGGACGTAACCATGGATAACAACAACATCCAAAGACACGCAAAAAATTATATTCCGAGGTACGATGGAAAATGGCTTCATAGGGTGATTTGTGGTTAAGGCGAGGTGTTGGGAGCCGGTTAATAATGTAAACAGCTGTGGCAAAGGCATGATCCCAATATTTAGGTGGAACAGAGGAGTGATGGAGGAGTGCTCGGCCAGTTTCAGTGATGTGGCGATGTTTGCGTTCAGCACACCCATTTTGTTCAGGTGTGTGAGGGCATGAGCTACGTTGTATTATGGCATTGGTGGCTAGATATTTTTGTAGTGCTTGAAATTCCCCGCCCCAATCACTCTGAAACTGTTTGATAGGTTTAGAAAAGAATTTTTCCACTGTAGCTCGGAATTGAATAAAACAGTTAAAAACATCAGATTTACGACGAAGAAAATAGATCCATGAGTACTTTGTATAATGATCAAAAAAGACAACATAATATAAATAGCCATCAACAGAAGCAATTGGAGAGGGTCCCCATAAATCAGAACAGATTAATTCCAAAGGTTCGTTAGCTTCAAAACTAGAATCCAAAAAAGGCAATTTGTGAGATTTACTAATACAGCAAGCCTCACACAATGATAAATCACGCTTAGTAGAAGCGATCAACTTATTTAAACTCAAAACTTTGCTAACGGTCCTAGGGCATGCATGTCCCAAGCGAGCATGCCAGGTAGTCAACGACACAGAATAACAGGCTGGTGGCACCGAGTCAGCAGCTAGGCGATATAGGCCATCTCTAATGAACCCCCGATGAAGTACCTGCTTCGTTTTGCGGTCCTTAATCACAAAAGAATCAGAAAAGAATTCAATAGAGACATCATTAGTATTAGTAAACTGAGGGACAGACAACAGATTGATATTAGCCGCAGGAACATGAAGGACATTTTGCAACGAATATGGACGGGAATTGACAGATAAAGTATGAGAACCAAAATGAGAGATAGGTAAGCTTTTACCATTTGTCAATGTGACTTCCTCGGTGCCAGTGTACTCGGAGTGAATGCCCAAGTTTTCCAGTTCAGAGGTTAAGTGATGGGTGGCACCCGAATCAACGATCCACTGCTTGTCAGAGGCATGTGGAGAAGAACTATAGTTTGCGGACGGCTTGGGATTGTAGGAGGTGTATTTCGGGCTGGGGCAGTTTTTGTTGGTGTGGCCACGACCTTGACAGTTGTAACATGTAGGTTCATTGGTGTAGAAAGAACCACGGCCACGATTGTTTGGACGGCGACTGCTGCGACCTCGACCACGAGAGGAATTGGGTGCAGATTGCTTGCCAGCATAGTGCGCAACCGCAGGTGGATGAATCAACTCATTCTCAATTTTTAATTGAGCTTCTTCAGATAGAAGCAAACCAAACAGATCATCAAAGGATACAGAGACTAATTTGGCCTCGATATTGCGAGTGAAGGGGCGATACTCAGGCCCTAAACCACGGAGGATATAATCAACAAGGTCATCCTCCGATATGCCAGCATCAAGAGCGGTAAGTTGATCATAGATACGCTTTGCCCGATCCATGTAATCAACAATAGAGTCGTTTGCCCGGGAAAGAGCGTGAAGAGCAGATTTGAGGGAGCGGACTTGTGCTCGGGAGCCGGACGCATAAGTCGATTGCAGTTTTAACCAGGCAGCAGCAGCGGTGGAGGTGCCAACAACCTGCGAGAGAACCGGTTCGGAGAGAGAACCGAAGATCCAACTCAAGACCATTTGATCTTTAAGGTACCAGGCTTGGTACGCCGGATTAGGGGTAGCATCAACTTCCTTTGGAGGTGGCGGAGTGCCATCAACATGATCAAACAACTGATGGCCATGTAGAATGGGAAGGATTTGCGTCTTCCAAAGTAAATAGTTTGTGGAGGTGAGCTTAACAGTGAGTAGGTTATGAACCGAGGGAAAGGAGATAACGGAAGAAGGAGTGGTGGCCATTAGGATCGGAGAGGGAAAAAGACGTTTGTCAAGAACGGCTAAACTGATACCATATAAGAAACTAGGGTTGTATATTTGAAAAAGCTTCACACATTGTATTGAATGTATTGTGTAGAATATATACACTGGAACTATACAAGGAAAGAGATAAAATATACAGCAATATTTGAAAAACAAATCAGCAGAAAAATCAGAAACTAATAGCACCTAATTAGGCGCAATATTATGGTTGACTATGGCAGCCTTAACAAAGCATCCCCCAGTTTTATTCGTGCCTTCGCTAAGTTGCCTGTTTTGACCAAGTTGCTTGAAGCAGGGATCATCAAAGGTGAGGCCAGCCTGTTAGTTTATGCCCTTGCAGTTAATTTTGATTGTAGCCTTGAGCTCATTATTTAAGAACTCTACTTCCTTGCAAGTTGAATTTAGTAAAGCTGATGGAAAAGGACGAGTTTGCGCTATATGGATAGTGGATAGTAAATGAACTTAAACGTCAAACTTTATCAAGTTTGGTTTCACTGTGATTTAAGATAACAAGGGACTAGAAAGGCGTAGGATGCCTAATTCTTGGAAAAGAAACATAAGGATTAAAAGGGGCTTCACGGATTTTCCTGATTAACAGGTACTAAGATGAATTTCAGGTTGGGAAAAAACTTCCAACTTATTATTTATGAATTTCCGCTTCTTAAGTACATTAATTACAAGATACAGTTATAGAAATTACTCCTATAATCACTCATATATGATGCAAAAATTAAAACTGCTCCTAAAATCATGCCACAATAGTAATCAGATCACGACAGTTACATTGTGAAGAATGTACAGCTACTATATCTTAACACTCTCCTTAAGTTGGAGCATGGAGATTACAAATGCTCAAGTTATTCAACAAATGATGAAACTGAGTTTTCCCATGCACTTTAATGCACGCTTGGTTGCTAAAGGTTTTACGCAGGTTGAAGGACTTAAATTATCGTTGATTACTGTTGTGGCATGGTTAAGGAATTCTTTTGCCAAAGAGATACAGGAACAGGAGAGTGTTGCTTATACAGAAACAGCTCAAGAAATTTGGATAGAGATCTACGAAAGGTACGGGTAAAGTAATTCACCTCGACGGAATTCTCCAACACGCTCCAATAGGATGGGCAGCCTCTAACTCAATATTATACCAAGTTCAAAAATTTATGGCAAGAATTGCAAATCTGCGATACATTGCCCCATTGCAAATTAAATGCCACGCAACCAAAGACCATTTACTACGCCGGGAGAGGGAACATGCTCCTCAATTCCTACTAGGATTAAGAAGCAATTTCGATCGTTTGAGATCTAACGTGCTATCCATGGAGCTAACGCCTTCTCTCAGTCTCAGTAAAATATTTTCCTTGATCCTTTATGCAGAGGAATGAACAATCATCGACTGGTTTAGAAGGAGCAGCTTTTGCAGCAAGAACTGATCATAGAGGAACCGAAGATACTCGCACAAATAGAAAGCCAAGCTTTAAGATTTCGATCAAGCAAAAGCTGCGATCATTGCGACAAAACAGGGCATCTTAAGGCAAAACGCTTTAAGATAATAGGATATCCAGCAAATTGGAGAAGTAATCAACAAAATCGAGGTAGCCATGGTTGTGGAGGCAAGAACAATTTAGGGCAAAGACAAAGCTATATGGCAGCAGCTGGCCGCCAACTATCCAACTCAAATGAAAGACAATGGCGTGAGCCAAGACTCAACAATGGTGAATCCAATAGCATACTGAAACCACAGATCTAGCAAGCTCTTCGATTGACAACAGACCAATACATCAAATTGATGGGAATTCTTGAACAAACCAACAATAGCACGTCAAATCCTGGTTATGAGGCATTGGTTAATTTTGCAGGTAATTGCACTTTATTACACGATTGATAGATAGTGGTATAGGGATGTCAAGCATGAATAGGAATCTCATATTGGAAAGAGATGGAGCTAGTGAAAGGATATATATGCAACACTCCACTTTCATAGTGTATATTCCCGAATATACCAATTTGAGAACATATCCTACGAAGGTGACATGCTAGAACAATCCCTTAATTATAACCATTAAAAACTTTCGCGCATCACATGCATATTTCGGAAAACCAATAATCAAATTGAGTCCTTTTTTATAAACATCATAATCACAATTAATATTACACTCATTGTTGGACCTCATTTATTTCCGGAATCCAACTCTTGCGAAATCATGAAACTTGAGCTTGCTCTTATACCACATCTGTTGGATCTCACTTGCAAAGTCCAACTTCGGATGTCTTAAACCTTGACCATCATCTGTTCATCTTCATTCTTATAAAATCCCAATAATTTTCCTCACAATTTGCTCAATGGCGTGCTCACATAAAATAGTCACCATGCTCAAACTCATTTCTCCTATTTGTGAACAGAATTTGGAAATCTTCAAACAAGAATTTCAAATTGGCTTCTTCAAAGAAATCATAGCTCTAAGCCTCTATTTTGTTGTAAAGCAAAAATCACCTCAATCGGAGTTATATAGCTCAAGATATGCTTAAAATTTCAAAGAGAGTTTATACCTCAATCATGCTCTCTAAATTGACCTTTCATTTTCTTACAATCAAACTTTTTCAAATCAAATCCAAAAGATCCCAATTTTCATAGAGAGATAAATTCATGTCTTAGAAATCTATCGCTTCAAGAATCACTCCATTTGGAGGTCAGACGAGGGAGTTATGACTGAAAGAATCTAACATGTTCATAACCTCAATCATGCAGTAACATGTCTTGGCGTGATTGTCATAACTTTCACCAAAAATGTCGGATTGGTTTCGTTCTTAGACCATTGGAAAGAAAAATTCAAGATCTAAAACTTTCATACGGACAAAAAAATCAGATTTAGCCTCTAAAATGGTTAAAAATAGCGATTTCATGAAGCTATCCCGTGAATGTCCGTTTAACGGATTTGCATGTCTGTTTAACGGACATTATCGGGGAAAAATGCACTTTCTCACCCGAGAAAGTCTGTTAAACGGACATCAAGTCCGTTAAACAGACATGGGCGATGCTAGGGGTCCTTTTTGACCCGTAAAAGTCCGTTAAACGGACATGGGGGTTCCCAAAATCCCTCCAAACCCTCTCCAATGCTACCTACATCCAATCTAACATCATATACACTTATAATCTTCACAAATTCACTTCTTCTAATGCAATCACACTCCTAAAACATTCAGTTACCACTTTGGGTGCATCAAACTCCCAAAAGTTAACTCAAACTCTCATCATTCACCACGATTGTCATGTTTAAACTTCTTATGTAGCATCTTCACTTATAATGCTCATATCTTTTCACTCCGATATCCTAAATTTACATACTATATAGCATCGGAAAGCTAAGAGGATCATTTATAACTTTTAGTCAGACATCTAGGGAAAAATAATCATAGATTAATACAAAATTTCTTCTGAACTCAGAATACACAATTTACCCTTATGAAAACTTGAAATTTATCCCAACATCACTTCCTTAATTACACATCATTCATAACAATTTAACTACCAGTTGGAATTCATCCAACCCTTAACCTCAATTCATTTGACTTCTCATATTCATCAACATCCCTATATTCATAACATCTCATTTAAGTGTATATATATATATACATATATACCATTCATGCTCTACATTTATCATCCTCGTCCATACATTATTCATAATTCATTAACAATAAATAAGAATTTACAAAACTTCAATGGCATTCGAAGCCACAATACATTAATGTTCCAGAATCTCCAAAGTACACAAGATACTTGAATAATAATAGCTCAAAATGTAATTATAGCTTTGTTTACATAAATCTCTCCAAAGCAACACAAAACATGCAAATTCGAATTTATTCGTTGATTAATTTTGACTTGATCTCTTGTTATTCACCTGAAGATGGGGAAAGAGAGGGGGAGAGCTCGAAAGCTCGCGGGTAATAGTTTTATAAATGGTAATAAGAAAAAACCATTTGAAACTTTCATGATTATAGCAAAACCTCATTGAAAATTTATAAAACATTCATTTCTCAAAATTGTCAACTTGTCAAGCAAATTCACACTTCACCCAAGTCAAACAATCATCAAACTTATCAACACATGAAAACACATAAACACATCATAATGGTTTGGGTAGGTCCAT
>JANIHY010000209.1:11204394-11215394 GCA_027479065.1 Erythroxylum brevipes
TAATCACATAGATCATGTTAGATAGGATCATTTTTATATGCATATAATAAACAAATAATTACGTAATTGAATTAAAAGTAACGGATTAGTTGTAGGTATAACCCGATAGTTTATTATTTCTTGTTTTCCAGCGGCTATTGTTCAACTTGGTACAAAAGAGGTGAGTTACTCATTGTTAAGCCTTCAAATTGTTTATTGTCTTCTCCAGATCATAATCCTCTAGCACCACGAGACTCCAAACTTCAAGGAACCAAAATATTCACTTTCTGCCCTTCGTTATTCTTCTTGTTCTTCTCATCTCTTCAACAACCGAAAATTTTTTGTCAAGAGGGTCTTTTATGGCAGGGGAAGATGATCCAAGAAATCAAGTTTTAACAGATAGAACTTTCACTTATAGGTTCTATGGGATGACGGAAAAATGCTTAATAGTTCTCCATTTGCTTCACCAATTCTAGAGAAAGACTCGTTGGTTGGGCAACTAACAGAGATATACTTATGTATCAGAAACATTCACGAGTTACTGTCTCGACTCATGCTGATGGAACCATCGTATGAGAGACTGACACCACTCTGCATGAAGTTAGCAGAGCAAAAGTATTAGATTCTAGAAATCGGGAACAGATGTTCCCGTTGCAAGCCTTCCCATCCATCTAATTTTTATCTACTTATTGCAATAAATGGATGAGAGAGCTTAAGAAGAAAGATATGGGAACAAAAGATCTGTTCCCACCATACTGTGTATGCATTTCCATAAATTGAAATTGTAAATCACTCAACTTTTTGCCATTGGTTTAAGAAAACATAGACAAGAAGTCGCTGTACCCTAACATTTTCTATTGAAAATTTCAGTTTAATGTCAACTTGAGATTCTAATACATTATGATACCAGCTGAAGCTGCCTTTTTTGGTAGCTGGGGACAATTCCTTAGCTTCTCAATGCATAAACTACCTGAAGCTGCCTCTCTAAGTAGCTAGAGACACTGCCTTATTTTCCACAATCCCATTACAAGCTCATTGCATGAACTGCTTTACAAGCTATTGCAAAAAGCAGATTCCAGATAATTAGAAGAATATACGCACTTAAGGTGATCCCATCAGGTCGTTATAATTAATTCGAATTGGTTACTTCTCACGATATCCCTCTTCTCTTGGTATCCTAAATTCCACAAAAACAGGTAGTTATCTTGTCATGTCGGAGGGGTGCTTCACAAAACCTTAGAGAGAGAGAGTCAGACTTGACTAGAATTTAGAGCTCCGGGTACGAGAGACTTTCATCTTTTCTTCCAATCCTAAGACGTTTTACTCGTTCCACAAACTCCCTGTCAAGGTCAAACCGTTAATCATTGGATTATCAAGTTTTTTCAACCACAAATTCACTAAATAACAATTTTCAGGAGCTTACTTCCAAGGGACATCACCAGCAGTCCTCCAGCTATCGTCTTTGTCCTTATAAAGCAGGCAGAACTCGGATTCTGCCTGGAACAACCTTAAACCAGATGCAGATTGTCGTCCTGATAACAAAAATTTATACCTTAAACTTACAAGTTTAATGCCAACTTGGAAAAGGGTCAAGCTCCAAACTATCTCTAGTAACACCTACCAAACATGTCCTCGAGTTGAAGTGCAAGGCTCGAGTAGCCACTATGATCAAGCATGCAGATCTTCCTGCCAACAATTACTCCATCCATGTTGACCTTTACATAAGCCCATCTTTCTTTGCTCTGAACACCCTCGGTCTCCTCGTCGCATTCTTGGGATGTAAGTATTTGGTATCCTCCATTTGAATGCTTCACCGATGGGTTCAAATTCGACGTCTGAGGCCACTCCATCGAGGCTCCACATCCCTCCAAGGTCACTGCTGATAAAATTGCAAGCAACCCCATTAGAATATTATGATGATTGTAATTTGTTGAAAGGCCTAATTCACTCCCAAAAGTTAGCTTTAGAAGGGAGGTTTTACACACTATTATAAATGGCTGAATTCACTCACACTTGTCTGAAATTCTTGACATGTAAAGACGCTAAAATCATTTTTACCAATTATAAGGCTACAATTTGTAAGTTACAGTAAGGTTAAAGCCGAAATAAATGAACTGAACTTACAGTGTCGTGAAGGATGACAAGCCTCAGGTTGCAGAGTTCTGAGACTCAGACCAAGGTCGATAATGCCATCACCTTCCCTACCTTGATAATAAACTGAGTCAAGAGTCGATGGATTAAAAAAAAAACCAGATGTGTTAGAGTCCATTGGTTTATGAGGCAGGAAAATGAGAAAGACCAGGGCAATTAAAAGTTAATTGGCAATAGGAAGATAACGAACGTATTTATACCTGATCTGCTAGCATTTAAGAGCATCTGATGATGGTCAAATCCGTTGTGGGAGTGGAGATCAAACCAGGAGACATGGAGGACAAGTAGGGCAATTCTCCCATTACCAATCATTTAATGGTGTTTATCTTCTTCTGTAACTCTGATACTATCAACATGCAAGCGCACAAGCAAGTTACTAGAAAACAGGAAGACAAGGCATGGCCAATTTATCATCAAAAAAGTTGATTTGGATTATGCAACCTGATATTGCTACAAAGTTTCAGCTTTTTCAGGTTTGAATCCAGTGGTGAGCAACCAATCTTTAGTAGCTCTCAGGATTGAACAGTTATGGACATACAAATTAGGGTGTGTTTGGCTGACGAAAAGTTGTGGTGGAATCCTAATTCAAGGGTATTGCAACTTTGGAGAGGTACAATATTTTACTATCACATGCCTTGTTGTACAAATGGGTTGAAACTTGTTATAGTCGATGTTCTCTTTACGTGAAAGATAGTAACCAAACTACTCTTTCCTAAGATCTTTTCTTAAGCTTAATCACATGGATCAATGTAGTTGACATGTTCTAAATGTTTTACTCAGACTCTCTCTCGTGGGGTACTACTGCTACTATTTCAAGAGGACAATAATAATCTCAAAACAACTTCTGCCCTGCTCAAAAGGAGGACATGTACATGTTTCCCTTCCAGAATAGGATTCCTTTAAGGAATGCAAGTGCAATTGTTAGGGCAGAAAACGAGCTGAATACTGAGAACATGTTCTTGGTTAAAATTATTTCCAAAAGGTTCAAGACTTCCCAATCCAACAGGCAGTTTGATAAATGAGAAACTTTTTTTCTTGTTACTACGGGGATAGCCCTAAAATAATGAAGGGATTATCAAATTGTTGAGCTTAGTACTGCACAGATCAGTATCGTGGTGTTCAGAGTTGGCCGAGGGCAAGGATAGGCAGGGCACCTGCCCAGAGTCCAGCTTTATAAAGAATAAAAATTGTAACTAAAAGAGCTACATTTTATTTCATTTTGTTCTTTATAAAGGTCTTGATCTTTATAAAGAGCAACAAAAAGATCCATATTTTACCTCTTTTGTTCTTTATAAAAGTCCACTTTTAATTATCATAAAAAAAAAAAAAAATAGAAATTTTTTTATTTGTCCAGGGCCTATAAAACGTCAGGACCAGCCCTGACGATGCTTGTACTGGACCAAATTTAGGTATTGAATTATATTAATTTGTATGCACCAAAATATCAAAAATACCAAGATTAAATTGTAATTTAATTTGTCTTTATGTTTAAATAATTTTAAACATAATTTTTAAAAATAACTATTATGAATAAAAACAATTTTATACTAATTTAATAATTAAATGTTAAATTAAATTTTAAAATATTTTTTCAATGATAATTATAATATAGGACTAGAGAGCTAACATTTTTATATAATTAAAAATAAATTTAAAGCCTAGACTCTCAAACACTTCTTTTTTTCAGTTTTCAATTTTTCTTTCAACTTATTTTTAAATAATTATTTTTATTTTCTAATACAAACATTCAAGTTTAATTTATTGCTATAACATATGAAATAATTTTAGTTTTTGTAATTATATCTTATTATTAAATAAATAAAAATTATTTAAATATTTAATATTAACTACAATAAAATTTATAATTGATATGATAAAATTTAAAATAACTTAATTTTTAATTATATGAAATTTACACTATCTTTTATATGATGTTTTTAAAACATTACAAGAAAATTAGTAATTAGAGATAGACAATTATCGACAAAAATAAAATCGTAGCCAATTACCGATAGCAAATGAAAAATATCCGTTAGTAAATATGGAGGGAAATTATCTTGACAATTTTTTTGACGAAATATAGCGATGATAAAAAATTCCCGTCGATAAAAAAGATGGGAATGCTTGACGGAATATATAAATTTTGGGTTTATCGATGGAAATGTATTATGTCAACAAATTATGTCAGTAAATTTTAGAGGTAAGCATCATCATTTGCTTCAGCTTCAACGTTTTTAATGAAACAAAAATGACATCGTTTTTTGTTTAAGCTAAAACTACTGCAAACCCCCTCCCCTTCCTCCATCGCATTTGTTTTTTTTTCCTCTCTTATGTCATCGTCGTCCTCACCCTCCTCTCTGTGCCTATCAAAGCCACACTGTCGTCATCGTCCCACCGTGCATCTTCGTCATGCCACCATCTTTGTCGTGCCAACGTCCTCATCTCTATCACTACCGAAACCTCCCTTTTTCATCTCTTGTGCCACCACAAGTCCTCACCATCCTTGTCGCATCTACTTCAAGTATTGGTACTAAATCTTTTGTTTCCTTTTCTGCTTTAAAACTATTCTAGTGTATCTGTACAAGGTAGAATGGAAGGTGGCAAATTTGAAAGGATCCTATTGGAGCTCATTCAACTTCATAAATAGCATTGTGGAGTTAGCTTTCATTTGTACGTATGAATAATATTAATAAAAAGTTCATTGAAATTGTAACACTATATTGTTTGTATGAGGATAAGTGGTATGAAAATAATATGGTTGTTTTCTTATTAACAGAAAATGATTCAAAACTGGTCATAAAAGAAAATTATATCAGTAAGGGAAAAGAAGACCCATAAAAATAATTATTGATAATCATAGTAATCAATATTATAGTACTGATTACTAGTCTTCTTTTCCTTAAGATTACCTAGTGTTACAAATTAGTTTCATTTATAATAATTAAGCAATTTTGTATAAATAACATACTACAAACTGCTTACATAGTTTAATGGCAATAAGTATCTTAATACAATACGTAGTAACTATGCCCAAACAATCTTAGTCTTGCTCAATCAATTGGCAATATTCACCAAAGATTTTGAGGTTAAAATGCATTTCTGGCACAACTACTTTGCAACACATCGACTTTGCATAAAAAAGAGCCTGATGGATTTGAAGTTCAAAATTTTTAAATTAATGTTCACGATGTTCTTTGTTTTATCTTGCATACTTTTGAAGATGAAGCATATTTTTATGTCAATTATAATCCTTTTCAAACAGTGGTGCATTCCCACCGGTTAAGTAATTAGCATCATATGTTTGTGTTTTAGCTTAAATAATAGATATTCTTCTGTGTTGCATTATATGTCAAAACTCAGATTGCCTTATTTTCTGATTTTCTTGCTTTAATATATTTAAAATAAAAACAATTATTGAGCAAGTGTATTATATTAAATGAAAAATATTCTTTTTCACATGCCCTATTTTGTGTTGAAGAGCGTCGCTCATCCGTCTTTTTTGTAATCTGTAGTTGTCCGTCCATCTAGGTAATTCATCTAACTAATGTCTACCATATGTGTTGCTTTAATAGCATGATTCTGATGATGAGTAGATGTATGATTACATAAGCATTTACTGTATCTGGAATGATTTTAAGATCTTATGGATGATTTGAGGCATAATAAACCCCTAGGATGGTATATAGGCTAGAAACCCGTGATGCAACTCCCATGAGGCTTATCGGTGAAAAATTTTACGAGCCTAGGAGTCACAATGAGAACTTGCTTTGTTGATTCACATGGTGTAACAATGTCACGTACCTTAGTATTTCTTTTAATTTGAACTTAGTGTACGAACTTCAATCAAACATTAAAAAAGTGGTAAGTTGTATAGTTACGAAAAATTATGGATCATTTAAGGCATAATAAACCTCTAGGACGGTATATAGGCTGAAAACCTGTAATGCAACTCCCATAAGGCTTATCAGTGAAAATTTCCACAAGCCTAGGAGTCACAGCGAGAACTTAGTTTCTCGATTCTTATAGTGTAATAATGTCACATACTATAGTATTGAAATCAATTATAGGTGATTAATTCAAACATAAATACTTCAACTTCAATTATTCAAACTTATTATTAACATAAGAAATTCATAGGTTTACTAGATATGACAATTCTCTGCATAATAAACCCCTATGACAGTATATAAGCTGAAAACCTATAATATAGCTTCTATGAGGCTTATCGATGAAAGTTTCCACGAGCCTGGAAGTCACAGCGAGAACTTGCTTTCTTAATTCACAGATGTAAACAATGCCAATTACCATAGTATTAAAATCAATTGTAGGTGATTAATTCAATTGATTAATACTTAGGGAATGTTATGTAAAGTAAATGTTAGATGTTCTATAAACTTAGGGGATATAAAAGATACTAACTATAAAATCACTTTTTAAATTAACAATTTTGCATAAATGAGTAATGTTGATAGATCTTGGATGTATAGACGATAAACACCTGATGGTTTCATTAATATTGAATCTGTTGAGGGAGTTGAAACTTTTATTCATTATACATGTTCTTAACCTGCATATATGGATGGTACAAAGATCAAATGTCCTTGTAAAAAGTGCAAACATATTCCTTTCCTTCCTATTGATGAAGTGAATGGTCATTTGCTGAGAAAAAGGTTTGTTCCAAATTATTTTGAGTGGACATGACATGGAGAGCCATTGATTTGTAGCACCTTAAGGGGTGATGAAGTAAACTCGTCAGTAAATGTGGATGAGTTTGAAGGAGGATTGGATTTAGAACAATAATGTGGGTGCAACTGCAAATCCTTACACGTAAATGGTTTATGATGCAGCAAGTACACCTTTTAGGAAAGTATAGAAAATCTTGAAGAAGAATCAAACTTACATGCAAAACAATTTTTTGGCTTACTATACTTTGCTAACCAAGAATTATGGCCAAATTTTGAGACAATGACTCAATTGTCTTCAATTGCTCGAATATTGAACATAAAGTCTAAAGGGCATGTTTCTAATTATAATTTTGATAAAATTCTTGGATGGTATAATGAATCATTGCCTCTTGATCATACAATGATTGATAGTTTTTACAATATAAAGAAACTTATTTGGGGTCTTGGTTTGCCTGTTGAAAAAATTAATTGTTGCAAATTGGGATGTATTTTGAATTGGGGAGATGATGTGAAATTATAATAGTGCAAATTTTGTGGTCAATCTAAATTCAATCTTAGAAAGCGTTCTATGAAACATAAATTAATACCCTAGAAACGGATGTATTATTTCTCGCTAACTCTGAGACTTTAAAGACTATATGCTTATAATGTTACTGCATCTCACATGAGATGGCATAATGAACACGAACAAGAAGATGGTATAATGAGTTATCTATCTGATGCGCTGGCATAGAAACATTTAAATAACACCCATTATGAGTTTGCAACTGAAAGTCAAAATGCTAGGTTAGGATTGCCAATGGATAGATTCCAACCTTTTGGTCAATCCAACCAACAATATCCATCATGGCCTATCATAATTACTCCTTATAATTTGCTCCATGGATGTGTATGAATGAGGAATATATGTTCTTGACAATGATTGTGTCAGGGCCTACAAATCCAAAGCATAAAATTGATGTATTCTTACAACTAATGGTATTTAAATTGCAACATCTTTTGGAATATTGTGTGGAGACATATGATGTGTCTCTGAAACAAAATTTTGTGTTGAGAGCAACTTTGATGTGGATTATTAGTGATTTTCTAGCATATGTTATGTTGTCTGGATGGAGCACAGCAAGAAAATTGGCTTGTCCTTATTGTGGCAATGATTCTGATGCATTTTATCTTCCAAACGGGGGCAAAACATATTGGTTTGACAACTATCAAAAATTTCTTCCTCCAGATCATCCACTTAGACGCAATAAATAAAAGTTTATTAAGAATACGATGATACAAATACCTCCTCCCCCTCATAAAGCTGGTGAAGAGATATTGCAAGAGATTGATGAATTATAGTTGCTGAAAGTTACAAAACTTGAAGCTGATGAAGTTAATACAAGTATTAGTAAAAACTTCGGTTGGAGAAAATGAAGCATATTTTAAGATTTGCTATATTGGAAAACTAATTTGATACTTCATAATCTAAATGTGATGTATATTGAAAAAAATATTTTTTAAAACTTGTTCAATACTATAATGAACATTAAAGGGAGAATAAAAGACAATGCAAAATCACAAGCTGATTTAAAACTTTTTTATCTTTGGACAAAAAATGAAAGAAAATGTTGTGTGAATAGTTAAAAAGTATAAAGTTTCCCGATGGTTATATTTCAAACTTAGTAAGGTGTGTTGACATGAGGAAATACAAATTATTTAAGATGAAAAGTCATGATTGTCATGTGTTAATGCAAAGGCTAATTCCAATTGCATTTTGGGAGTTACTACCAAATAAAGTTTGGGAAGTTATAATGGAATTAATTTTGTTTTTTAAAAGCTTAACATCATCTGAAATAAAGTTGGCTAAAATGGACAAAAATGGAAAGAAATATTCCATTAATTTTGTGCAAATTAAAAGGAAACTTTTCCCCAAGCGTCTTTGACTGTATGGAGCATCTACCTGTGTATTTAGCACACGAGGCTAAACTTACTAGTCCAGTTCAATATTGATGGATATATCCGTTTGAGAAGTAATTATAGTAAATATTTAAATTGAAGCAATAACATGTTTTAGTAATAGAATTATAATAACCCTATTTGCTAATATAGGTACTTGCATCAGTTGAAAAAAATGTCAAAAATAAAGCTAGAGTTGAAGGTTCAATATGTAATGCTTATTTAATGGAGAAAGCAAGTACATTTTGTTCACATTATTTTGAGCTATATGTGCACACAAGAGAAAGAAAAGTTCCTCGTAATGACGATGGGGAGGAAAAGGTAATGCTGATGGTAACTTATCCATTTTCACATATCTTGGACGAATATATGGACGTTCAACAAGAAGAATGTTAATAGAGCAAGAAATAGAGGCTACCCATGGTTACATTTTGTTAAGCTATCAAGAGATTCAACCTTTCGTGCAATAAGTTGAAGTTGATTTTTAAATTGAATATTTGAGATTTGAAAGTTAGTGTTATTCATAACTAAAATACATAATAATGTTTTTAGATTATACGAGGAATCGTTAAAGAAGTTGGAAGACACTTTCCTTGATGGTTCGAGAAATATGTAAGTTTTCACTTACAATTATTGAAATGATTGAAGGATAAGATTAAAGTGTTCAAAGGACATTATACTATTTAATATGATAATTTCTTTTATGTAGGCCTTAGAAAATCCAATAGAGAGTAAGTTCATATGTAATCTTGCGAAAGAATCTTTGCAAACTGTTAAATTATATTCAGTGTATTTTGTTAACAAATTCAAATATCATATAGAATATCATAGTCATAACATGAAAACAGTAAATAGTGGGGTTTGCATATAAGGAGAATTGATAGATTACTATGGTAAAATTATTGAGATAATTGAAATTGACATTGCCAATAAAGTGACGTGTGATATTTAAGTATGACTAGCTTGATCTAACTCCTAATGTTGGTAAAAAAGTGCATAACTGATACAATCTAGTTGAAATCAATTAGTGAAGAAGATTTAGACAATTTGAACCTTTCGTGTTGGTGATGCAGGTGATTCAGGTGTATTACGTCCCTTTTTTCAACTTACGACGAGATAAGTCATATTGGTTGGTCATTTGCAAAGTCTCATATTGGTTGGTCATTTGCAAAGTTAAACTTAGAGGAGTTTTTGAATCACATGGAAAAGGAAAATAGATAATTGAAAGTGAAGCGTTTCAGGAAGATATTTATGAAATAAATCAATCTGTTACGTATGAAGAGAATGAACTTTTGAATGATCCAAATAATGAATATGTTGAAATTTCATCTGGAGAGGATGAGGAGGGCGAGAGATCTAAAGAGGAGCCAAAGTTTGATTCTAATTGTTCAGAAAAAGATGATGACGATGATTTGATTTACAATTAAGTACTGATAGCGATTAATTTGTATTTGTAATAGAATAGTATATTCAATAAATCAATTATTAAATCAACAATATATTGTTATATATTGAATTGAAATTGTTATATTTATGAAACATTCAATAAAATATTAATTTCAGGTTAAAATATGTCACAAAAAATAGGATATGATGCAATCAAGGTTCAGACCACAATTTGGAGCTAGTTACTTTCTAAAGAAAGCATCACATTCTGCAGCTGCAATAGAATCAGATGTTATACCTCCAACTAGTATACATGCAGATGAGGCATCACCTTCTGTACCTATTGTTACACCATCCAACAACTTTACATCATCCATCACTCTGATACCTGTAGAGATATCATGGGTAAACATTGTGGATGAAGGAGGCAGCCTCTAACCTGGAGCTAAGGGAGTTGATGGAAGAATTTACATCATAATTGTCAACAATCTGTAAGTGAAAATACATGAAATATTATATATTTATAATTAAGTTATAGGTTTAAATTTAAAAATGATATAAATTTATTTTTATATTATGCTGATTCCGTCTAGACCGTGTTCAAGAAACATGACATCTAAGTTCAAAGAGAAGAACAATCTTGAGGGTTATATATAGAAGAATATTTTTTAGGCGATAAAGGATTTTTATTATCAGGAGTTTGAGGTACATATATTTTTCTAATTAATTTTTATACATTAATTAAATAAATATTGTAGCTATTATAAGTACTTATTGTAACACCCCACTCCCGTAAGACCCGAACTCGATATCGTTGGTGATATCCGAGTCCGTGCCCCGCGAGAGTGGCGTACTACATCA
>JANIHY010000209.1:11251140-11262478 GCA_027479065.1 Erythroxylum brevipes
TATTTGGGGTATGAACTATGTTAGGTGTTTTGAGTATAACTTGAGTTATATAACTCCGTTTGAGGTGATTCTTGTTGAGAAACGATCTTGAGGCATAGGGCTATAACTTATATGAAGAAGTCAACTTATGATTTTGATGTTTAAATAGTGTGCGCTCGCCACGAAAGTGGAGTTACAGCATAAGACCCTGTAAGGAAATAAGCACAAGGCTTTAGGACTCCGAAAATTGGGCTTTGGAAATGGGTCAAATGGATGTGGAAATTGAGCCAGAGCAAGAGTGTTAGGTTACAAGCAATCGGGATCCGGTCTCCGGGTCGGGTCCCGACAGTATTAATAACATTAACTCTAAATTTAAATCTCAAAAACTTTGCACAATGTTATTACTAATATTATCTTGTTGTTTGTTATTCTGTATAGTGTTGAATTGATGGGATCGATATGTATCTATTTTATAGATAAAATTTTAATTTTACCTTTATGTTCAAGACATTTTCTTTCCTTTTTGTGAGCTAATAGTATTATGTATCAATTTTTGCTTCATTATTAATAGCAATACCGTACTCTGTTAAGAGGTAAAGATTCTCTTTGATTGCTTCAAACAAGTAGATTTACGTATACTAGAGATTTGGCAAATATATATTTATAAGAAGAGATAAAGGAAATAAATAACTCCATTCTACAAATTTCCTCTTCACTTTATCAGTAGTTCACTTGTTGAATTTGATAAAAGTACTAACAATGATGGAAGTGCATATATAGCATATGTAGTTTTAGAATTATTAGTAGCTCGGAAAATTTTTGATCCACTTGTCTAGTCCAGTATTTAAGAAGTTTCGATTATTTAAATGACTGGATATTGTATTATGATTAATCCGAAACCGAAACAATTTTTTTATTACTAAGAGTATTATTCGGATTGCATGGAGTAGTTAACAGCAAGCTTTTATGTCGAAGAAAGTCATAAAAGATCTCTGCAAAATGGTTAGTACTTGATGTATCATTCTTTTGTAATTTAGTTTTGGGTTGAATTTGAATTATCATGAATTTATCATTATTTTCTAATTAGAAATTTTAAATTTCTTTTTTAAATTATCGATTCATAATTAGTATTCTAAAATAGTTTTGCATTAAAATTTAACAATAATAAAATAAGGAAACAAAACTCTTTTAAGATTGATTGATGGATTTATGATATTTGTGCATATCCGTTGATAATTTTAATCCAAATAGAAAGAGGTGATCCCAACTCGTTCCGAACTAAGATATCTCTTTCTATTTGGACTAAACTTATCAATGGATATGCACAAATCTCATAAATTTTCGAATCGTTCTCAGCCTTCTTATATGGGCTCCTACTTGGATTAGGAATCACCTCAAATACTATATAAACACATGTAAATATTCACCCTCACACATTAAGGTATCCAAAGACAGCAGAAGAAAAATTATAGAAACCATCCTAATCATAAATTATCAGCTTATCATGGACGTCGGTAGCAGTAACGAGTCTCATGATTCTGATATTGAGCTTAGCGACTCTGAATATGAAAGTCTATATTCGTGCTACAGTGGTGAAGAAGTCGAGGGTCTAGATGAATATACGCCACCGAGAACCTCTGTATCTTCTCCTGACCGCTATGGTGTTTTCGAGCGTCTCTATCGCTGCCATCCCCTCTCTTCGATAGGAAAGTCCCATCTTGAACATGGAAACCAAATCATAATGCCAAGATCAGCACTTGCCCTTCTCTTAGACCTCGAAGTTGATGAATATCCGATGCTCTTTAAGATTGAAAACCGACCCTCGAAGCGTCTGTCACATTGTGGAGTAAGCGAGTTCACTTCTGAGGAGGGTTCAGTGTATTTGCCCAAGTGGATGATGGAGAATCTGCAATTGGACAATGGTGATTTCGTGGATCTAAAGAGAATTACTCTTGTGAAAGGAACACGTGTGTGTTTACAGCCACACTCTTCCGAGTTTTTTCGCGTGTCCAACGTAAGAGCAGTACTAGAAACAAGTTTGAGAAGTTATTTCTGCCTTACTAGAGGAGATACCATCGTGGTCAACTATAACAGCAAGGACTATTACTTTAACGTTGCTGAGACTAAACCGAACTCCGCTGTGTGCATCATTGATGCAGATGTCGAGGTGGATTTTGTTCCTTCCCTTGACAGTGAACGACAGTTCCCAGAACCTCCACAACCTGCGAAACGAGAGACTGATTTACCATTATCAGATGTGGTGAAGCCACAGTCATTGTACAAAACAGCTGATCATGCGGTTAAGACAGATGCGAAAGTGGTGGTCGCAGAAACCTCCAAGAACAAAGTGTTTCAGCCGTTCACTGGCAAGAAATACTCACTAAGAGACTGATTTACCATTATCATATGGTCTTTTAGTTCATTGACAAGGTTCAGATTCTGTGTTTTTCTTTCTTTCTTTAATAATTCCAGATTGTGCTTGTTTTTGGTTTTCTGGTATTGTTTGCTTCACTGTTACAATTTCCTCTTTTAAAATATAGATGAACTTGTTTTTATCTAGATGAGTTTTTGGTTTGTTTCTACATTAGTTGAAACTCATCCAATTACCGCCCAGCTCTTTCCCTTTTTGCAAGTGTTTTCTCCTTGCCAATTTTGCTGAGTCATGCCTAAAACGAGCAATATATGTTCCTTGATTGAAGCAATCTGCTCCTGCTGCCACTTGTATTGCTTCATCTGATTCTCTTTCCTATTGATATTGATCATAGTTACCCGCGTATTTCTTCAACCTCTAGTTCTGCTTGTGTACGATATCCTTAGTGTAAAACCCCAACTAAAAACGACGTCCATTTACTTTAATATTTCTTCTATGTCTGTCCCCAGCCAAAGTTTAAAGAAAGACAACCCAATTGTTTTCTAATAGAAAAGCTAGCTTTTCGTCTGCACCAACTGCTGTATACAAAGAGGTGAAAAGTGGACTCAGCAAAGCATCATCTTGGTTGGTGCCCAATGCATTTAGACCACTTCAGTTACAAACACATCAAAATTGAAAAAAAGAAGAAGTAATCATTGTACGTGAGTAGTTTCCCCCTAGCTTTTGCATGTTCAAAGTCAATTCTAAGAAGAGCGGAGCTGCATCTCTTTCAAGTTTCGGTCAATTCGATCCGATTATCTAATATGGGACCACACAAGTTTAACCCTAACCCTTACCATTGAGGAGTTAACTATTATCAAGGAATATAAATGTATTTTGTTAAAAGAAAATTGAAATTTCTTTTATAATAATTAAACAAAATAATTTCCCAGCCGTGAAAGAAAATAAGACTAAAAATTATCTTTCGATAAATTTGTATTTAAACCTTAAGTTATCCCGTTGATGAATAAGAGTTCTAACATTGACGTGATACTCACATTAAAATTCTTTTTGTTAAATAAAACATATTATCAATTAATTATATTTAAACTTGAAACCACAAGATGAGCATAGTTTTATTAATGTTTATTTAAAAATAAACATTAAATTCAATGGAAAAACATTTAAATGTTTCAAATACGACATCAATTTTGTCTAAAATAAATGTGATGGAGATCACGTGTACTCCATCAATCACAACACAGAAACAAGAAAAATGAAGAATTTGTGAATTGAAGAATCGAAGGAGAATGTCTGAAGCTTGAAGGGTGAAGAGTGGCAAGCTCTCGAAGCTTCTCAACATGACAGAAATAAATGACTTAATGAGACACTCCCACGTGACATAGCTCAAGTCATAAGTTTAGTGGTCTATACGAAATTGTTCAATATAAGCTAAAGCATTAACTATTTCGCTGTCAAATTACATGCTTTGGAAGACACAAAAATGCAGCAACTATAACTCAATATGCGTAGCAAAGAAGATTCATTAAAAGAGTCACGTGGGAGGCACATGACAATGGTCATATTCAGTCAAAAGCATCTGAAAGCCATCTTCTTCAGCTATAAGAGAAACAAAAGCATCAGACATAGCATATAATACAGAAACTTCATATTTCTAGTAGATTGTATTTCTCATTCACAGTATTCAATATCTGAGAGTAAGATCAAGAGTGAAAAAAAATGATTTTGGGAGTGTGCTGGAGTACTTATAGTGAGCACTAGAAGAGTTTGGAGACTTTTGCAAGTGATTCAAAATATCACTCAAACTCTGTAAAAATCTTTCTTTTACTTTCTTCTTCATTAGTGAAATCTTCACTATTGAAATGAGAACCTTGGATGTAGACAGTTTTATACTATCGAACCAAGTAAAATCTTGTCTTCTTTACTTTCAGCATTTACATACCTGCAAAATTAACAAGTCTTTCAAGTTTTTGTGCATTAAAGAACAGTAGTAAAGCATTCATATCCTAATAGAAGTGGTATCAGATCATTCAAGACCTCTTGCGACATTTCTTGGACTGTCCAAGAATCAAGATTCATTCAAGAACAGTCAGTACGTAAAGTCTTTAAGATTCTTTACATTACAACAATCATGGTAGGCAAGAAAATGGATGTATGTTCTAGTAAAGAAGACTTTACCATCTAGAAACTCCAGATGCAAGCTCTTCTTGAGTCATATGATTGTTATAGTGTTATAGTTGATCAGTATGACCTAGAGACTAATCCTATAAAGAAGCTTAAGATGCAAAGATTTGCACATTGCAAGTTAATGATTCACTTATCAGCAACAATGATAAGAAAAGTGCAAAATTGTAATACTACACAGAAGCTTTGGTTGAAACTTGATGAATTGTATGCCAAGAAGTGTCTTCCTAATAAGATGATTCATAATCTTGCTAACTACATGATAAACACTTCTGTCTCATTAGATGATAACCTAGACTACTTCTTTAAGCTCGTTCAGGATTTAGAAGCTACAGATGAGAAAATTTCTAAGGAACATTAAGTTGTAGTAATCTTAAAGGCATTAACTTTTGAATTTAATGCATTCAAGAAGGTAATTAAGCATGTTAGTGGAAAATCACTTACTACAAAGAGGGTTTTAGATTCTCTAATGGAAGAAATAGTTGAGGTGATTCCTTTTAAGAAAGAGACTAAAGTGATGCCTATATAGAATAACCATGAGAATAAATCTCATAAGAAAAATAGCAAGAAAGGAACGTGGTAGAAGGGAAGTAGGAAACAAAAACACTCTAAGGAAGGTGAAAATGAAAAGAAGAAAAAGGGTAAAGGGAAGAATGCTTTTACTGTGATAAGGATGGACATTTTGCTAGGGATTGTAGGAAAAAGAAGAGGGATAAGGCAGCTGAAAGTGAAATTTCAGGTAATATTGAAAAACCTGAAGATTCTAGTGGAGATAAAATTCTAGTTGTGACTTAGAATTGTCAGGACCTTAGTAGAGAGTGGATATTCAATTCAGGGTGCACTATGCATGTCACTCCACATAGGTATTGGTTCATAACATTTAAACCAGTCACTGCTAAGGTTAAAATGTCAAATTCTAGGCAGCAAAGGATGGAGGGCATAGGAAGTGTTGTTTGATGGAAAAAGAATGATCCTAAGCAATGTCAAATTTGTGCCTGGAATAAGTGGAAATCTGATTTCTAAAAGCTTGTTTGATAAGCAAGGCTTTCAAATCAGGTCTAAAGATAGACTTAGAGAAATCCTAAGGGATGGCAAAGTCATCATTAGAGTAGTAGAGAGGGGTGGTCTATATTATGTTATAGGCTCAACTAAAATTAATCAAACTTCAGAAAGAGGAATCCTTGAACTAGCCATGCAATGGCATGCAAGGTTGGGTCATGCAAGCAATAAATGCCTGCTCCATCTCTCTAGGAAAGGTCTAATCCTTGAAGAAAACCTACAGAAGTTAGAATTATGTGAATCCTGTGTGTTAGGAAAGCACTACAGGTCAGCATTTCAAAGGGGGGGCTAAGAAAGCCATAGAGATCATGGAGTATGCTCACAGTGATCTCTAGGGGCCAACTCAAGTCCCCACAGCAAGAGGAAACTTGTATTTTGTGTCCATAATTGATGATAAATCAAGGAAATGTTGGGTTTATCCTATGAAGAGAAAGGATGAAGCTCTTGGGTTTACCCTCTGAAGAGAAAGGATGAAGCTCTAGAGATTTTCATAAGATGGCATACTCTTATGGAAAATCAAACTGGGAGGAAATTAAAATGCCTAAGGACTGATAATGGACTGAAGTATTGCAACAAAGAATTTGAAGAATACTATGGTAAGGATGGAATCTTAAGGCATAAAACAATAAGAGCTATTCTGCAGTAGAATCGAGTAGCTGAAAGATTAAACAGAACCCTCCTAGAAAAGACTAGGTGCATGCTCCTCTCTTCAAGTTGCTCTCATTTTCTATGGGGGAAACAATTAGGACAATAGTCTATTTAATCAATAAGCTTCCAATCTCAGCTAATGACTATAAGACTCCTCAGGAAATTTAGAGTGGTAAGAAGCCTAAACTTACACACCTTAAGACTTTTGGATGTGCAGCCTATGCACATCAGAAAGAGAGAAAATTAGAGCCTAGAGCAGTCAAGGGGGTGTTCCTAGGATATCTAGAAGGTGTAAAGGGTTATAAACTCTTATTGCTCTAAAAGGGAGCCTACAAAACAATCATTAGCAAAGATATCATCTTTAAGGAAGATGAATTCTGACCTCCAAAGTGAAATTCAGGAGAATTTAGGGACATCAATCCAATCGGCCCACTTCTATAAGCCACCAGAAACTGAAGAAGGTGGTCCACAACCTACTGATATGGAGCCTATGCAAGGCTCAACACATCATGAACTAAGGACAGATGTGGCTGAAGCTATGGGTGAAAGAGAAACCCCACAAACAACTTCAACTAATGAACAAGGAAGCATACATGACTATCAACTCACAAGGGATGGATAGCCAAGAAAAATAATTCCTAATATGAGGTATTTTGATTCAAAATTGGTTGAATATGCTTGTCTTGTGGCTGAAGGTATTGAATGGAAGGTTCCTGAAACCTTTGAAGAAGCTATGGCTAGAAGTGATGAACAGTGGAAGGAAGCTTTTGAAAAGGAATATTCTTCCCTAATGAAGAATAAGACATGGATTTTGGTACCTAGACCTCCTAAAGTTAAGTTGATAGAAAATAGATGGTTATTCAAGTTGAAAGAAGGAATGACAGAATATGAAGCAAGAATCTACAAGGCAAGACTTGTAGCTAAGGGGTATAGGCAGAAAGAAGGGGTTGACGACAAAGAAATATTCTCACCAGTAGTCAAATTTAAGACAATCAGACTTATTCTAGTGTTAGCTACTGTCTATGACTAGGAAATCCATCAAATGAAGGTCAAGGCAACCTTCCTATATGGAAAATTGGAGGAGACAATCTATATGAAGCAATCAACTGGTTTTATAGATAATAAGAAATCTGATCATGTCTGCCTGCTTTAGAAGTCCCTATATGGGTTTAAGCAAGCACCTAGACAGTGGAACAAAAAGTTACATGAAATGGCTAGTGAGATGAATTTTGTTAGAAGTGCCTATGATTACTGCTTATACTACAAGAACTTAGGAGGGATATAAGTCATCTTTATGCTAGTCTATGTAGATGACTTGATTATTGCTAGAAAGGAGCTAGGTAGAATAATTGAAGTAAAGAATAATTTGAGCAAACACTTTGAAATGAAAGACCTAGGAGAGGTTCAGAAGTTGCTAGGGATGCAAATCATAAGGAATAGGAGGGAAGGGAAACTATGGCTGAATCAGAAAAGCTATATCCAAAAGGTATTGGTTCAGTTCAATATGGAATTGGCAAAACCTACTTCTATTCATATATATAAGTTCACATCTTCAGATGGTTGCTGATAAGTGCCCCCAAATTGAAGAAGAAAGGAAGGCTATGCTAAAATGCCCCTATGATATTGGAGTTAGTAGCATTATGTATATGATGCTTTGTACTAGACCTGATCTTGCTCATGCTATTAGCATTTTAAGCAAGTTCATATCTAATCCTAGCTTTGACCATTGGTAAGGATTGATTCAGATACCTTGCTAGAACCCTAATCCATGGACTGTGTTTCACTAAAGCTAAGCTAGCTAAAAATAACAGTTTAAGCCTACATGGATATGTAGATGCAGATTATGCAACAGATAGAGACATGAGAAAATCTGTGTCCGCATACTATTTTACATTAGCAAGAAACACAATAAGTTGGAAGGTTCAACAACAATCTATTATTTCACTCTTAACCACATAAGCAGAATTTTATGCAATAACAGAAGGGATAAAAGAATTAACTTGGCTAATAGGCATCCTTGAAGAAACTGAAGCTAACCTAGCTACAACAGTAATATTCACAGATAGTTAAAGCGCGATGTACCTGAGCAAAAACCCTGTCTTGCATGAGAGGTCCAAACACATCGATGTTAGACTCTATTTTGTGAGGGATAAGATAGCACAAGACTTCTTCAACTTAGAAAAAATCAAAGGTTAGCAAAACCATTCGGATTTTGGAACTAAAATACTAACCCAAAAGAAATTCATTTTTTGCAGGGATTAGTTACAGATTTCTGAAACCCCTTGAATCCGAAGGTAGATCTGACCGAACCCACCAAAGTGGTGAAAATTAGGGTTTCGGGTATTTCAAATCTCTATCGGTTTTTTGATTCTGAGCTAATGATTGATGGAGTAGGAGGGAAATATGTGATGGAGATCACGTGTACTCTATCAACCACAACATAAAAACAAGAAAAATGAAAATTTGTGAAGAATCGAAGGAGAATGTCTGAAGCTTGAAGAGGGAAGAGAGACAAGCTCTCGAAGCTTCACAATATGATGGAAGCAAATGACTTACATGAGACACCCCCATGTGATATAGCTCAAGTCATAAGTTGATTGGTCTATACGGAGTCGTTCAATATAAGTCTAAAGCATTAACTATTTCACTGTTAAATTACATGCTTTGGAAAGCACAAAAACACAGCAACTATAACTCAATCCGCACAGCAAAGAAGATTCATTAAAAGAGTCACGTGGGAGGAACATGACAATGGCCATATTCAGTCAAAAGCATCTGAAAGTCATCTTCTTCAACTATAAGAGAAACAGAAGCATCAGACACAACATATAATACAGAAACTTCATATTTCCAGTAGATTGTATTTCTCATTGACAGTATTTAATATCTGAGAGTAAGATCAAGAGTGAAAAGAAAAGGGTTTTGGGATTATGCTAGAGTACTTACAATGAGCACTAGAAGAGTTTGGAGACTCTTGAAAGTGATTCAAAATATCACTAAAACTATGTAAAAAAATCTTTCTTTCACTTTCTTCTTCATTAGTGAAATCTTCACCACTGAAATGGGAACCTTGGATGTAGATAGTTTTATACTATCAAACCAAGTAAAATCTTGTCTTCTTTACTTTCAGCATTTACATACCTGCAAAATTAACAAGTGTTTCAAGTTCTTGTGTATTAAAGAACAATAGTAAAACATTCATATCACAACATAAGTGGTATCAGATCATTCAAGACCTCCTGGGAATTTTCTTGGACTCTCTAAGCATCAAGATTCATTCAAGAATAGTCAATAAGTAAAGTCTTTAAGATTCTTTACATTACAACAATCATGGTAGGCAAGGAAATGGATGTATTTTTTGGTAAAAAAAACTTTACCATATGAAAACTCCAGATGCAAGCTCTTCTTGACTCATATGACTGTTATGGTGCTATAGATGATCAATATGCCCTAGAGACTAATCCTATAAAGAAGCTTAAGATGCAAAGACTTGCACATTGCAAGTTAATGCTTCACTTATCACCAATAGTGATACGAAATGTGCAGAATTGTAATATTGCACAGAAGCTTTGGTTGAAACTTGATGAATTGTACACCAAGAAGTGCCTTCCTAACAAAATGACACTTCTTCACAATCTTAGTAACTACAAGATGAACACTTCAATCTCCTTAGATGATAACCTAGACTAATTTTTTAAGTTAGCTCAGGATCTAGAAGCTACAGATGAGAAAATTTATGAGGAACATCAAGCTGTAGTAATCTTAAAGGCATTACCTTCTGAATTTAGTGCATTCAAGAAGGTAATTAAGCATGCTATTGGAGAATCATTTACTGCAAAGAGGGTTTTATATTCTCTAATGGACGAAATAGTTTAGGTGAATCCTTTTAAGAAAGAGGCTGAAGTGATGTTTGCAGAGAATAACCGTAAGAAGAAATCTCATAAGAAAAATAACAAGAAAGAAAATTAGGAGAAGGGAAGTGGGAAAGAAAAACACTCTAAGGAAGGTGAAAATGAAAAGAAGAAAAAGAGTAAAGGGAAGAAATGATTTTACTATGATAAGGAGGGGCATTTGGCTTGGGATTGTAGGAAAAAGAAGAGGGATAAGGCAACTGAAAGTGAAATTTCAAGTAATGTTGAAAAACTTGAAGATTTTAGTGGAGATGAAATTCTGACTGTGACTGAGGATTGTGAGTACCTTAGCAGAGAGTAGATATTTGATTCAGGGTGCACTATGCATATCACTCCATATAGGGACTAGTTCACAACATTTGAACCAATCACTGCCAAGGTTAAAATGGCAAATTTTGAGCAACAAAGGATAGAGGGAATATGAAGTGTTTCCAACAAAGTATCTGATGGAAAAAGAAAGATCCTAAGCAATGTCAGATTTGTTCCTGGAATAAGGAGAAATCTAATTTCTAAAAGCTTGTTTGATAAGAAAGGCTTTCAAATCATGTCTAAATATGGACTTAGAGAAATCCTAAGGGATGAGAAAGTCATCATTAGAGGAGTGGAGAGGTGGTCTATACTATGTTATAGGCTCAATTGAAATTAATCAAATTTCAGAAAGTGAAGACCTTGTACTAGCTAAGCAATGGCATGCAAGGTTGGGTCATGTAGGCAATAAAATCCTGCTCCATCTCTTTAGACAAGATCTAATCCTCGAAAAAAACCTACGGAAATTAGAATTTTGTGAATCCTGTATGCTAGGAAAGCGCCACAGGTTAGTATTTTAAAAAGGAGCTAAGAGAGCCATAGAGATCATTGAGTATGCTCACAGTGATCTCTGGGGGCCAGTTTAAGTCCCCAAAATAGGAGAAAACACGCATTTCATGTCCATAATTGATGATAAATCAAATAAATGTTGGGTTTACCCTATGAAGAGAAAGGATGAAGCTCTGGAGATTTTCATAAGGTGGCATACTCTTATGAAAAATCAAACTAGGAGGAAATTAAAATGGCTAAGGAATGATAATGGACTTGTAACATCCCGTTACCGATGTGAGGTCATATCGGTAAATTGGATGGATTGAGCAGTGAGTGCATTCATAATTGAATTGCACGTATAGTGACTTTGCATTAGTGATAAGTGAGG
>JANIHY010000209.1:11487841-11498352 GCA_027479065.1 Erythroxylum brevipes
ATAGAAATTATATATTACAAAAATTTGTTAAATATAAATATAAATATATATCAAAAGAATTGGCGATAAATTGTGTGTTATGATAATAATAAAGATGGTGAGATGGTAAATGTGTGCAAAACAGGCTTATTAAAGCTTTGATGGATTAGGAAGCTTGTTTGAGTATTGCTTATAACATGCTCGATGAAAGTTCTGTTAGAGTTTTTGCTTTTGTTTGAATTGTTTCATAACTTTTTTAAACAGGGGTTGTTTGAATCATTTCGTAACTTTTTTTAATCTCTACTTCATTTTATTACTATTGGAATATGATTAATATGACAAATAGGACATCATAATTTAGTCTTCTCTTTTGCTTTTGTGATAAAAAAGTTGGATCTCCTCTATGCACTTCTCAACACGAAGGATCATTGTGACCTAAGTCAAAGATGCCCCAACTTAATTAGATTTCTTCAGGTATGATCACGAATAACTTTGTTGCCGTGCTTCCTAGTTTATATGTACTTATCTCATACTTGATTAGGATATACTGTTAAAATATCCCATATTGACTAAACATGAAAATGATAAAGAGTTTGTAAGTGATAAGTGTCAACTAACCAAATAACTAGCTCTAGTCATTTTGGCAATGGTTGACCCAAGCCCAATTCTTGTTAATGGGCTCTACACTCTACCTATATTAAAATTCTAATATGGTATCATAGTAGGTTTAGTCTGGATTCTTAATTTTTCGATTGTCCGTCTGGATGTCTAGTCCCAATTGCATTTGAGGGAGAGTGTTAAAGTATCTCATATTGACTAAACATGAAAATGTTAAAGAGTTTATAAGTGGTAAGGGCCAACAAACCAATGACTAATTCTAGTCAATGGTTGACCTAAACCTAATTCTTGTCAATGGGCTCTACACTCCACTCATATTAAAAATTCTACTATGTGTTAAGAATCCCACATCGAACAAGTGTGAGTCCATTCAGTCATTTATAATAGTGTGCAAACCACTCCTCTCAAGCTAGCTTTTGAGTGTGGGTTAAGCCTTTTAACATGGTATCAAAGTCCGTTTGTCTCAATGGTTTGGGGTAGTGCCCAATTCTGTACCTTTGCTAATATTCCCAGTAGATGTCCAGCCCTGCTTTGGGCTGGGAGGTGTGTGAAGAATCCCATATCGGACAAGTGTGAGTGCATTCAATCATTTATAATAGTGTACAAACCTACCTTCTCAAGCTAACTTTTGGGATGAGTTAGGCCTTTCAACACATACTTCCATATTTAATGTCCCTATTTCTTTATGACTTCTTTTGAGTTTTGTTTATCAGTTGCCTCATTGATTCTGGATTTGTTTTACTATATTTGTGATGTTTTTCACTTTTGTTTACAAAATAATAATAAAAAAGAGGCTAGGTAGTTGAAAATAAAGTCATGAATACCTTACGATACTAAAATTGAGTTTAGTTCTCATACGGTACTTCACTAGTACCAGCTAATATTAGGTACAATTTTAGATAATTTTTAAGGTTTATAAAACAATCATTAAAAGTTTAAAATTATTCGAAACTTTACTTGGTATTGATCGATACTGTCCTTAAATTTTTAAAATTACAAAATAGTTCATCAATATATTATACTGTATAATTTATAATTTTACATCTACCTTGTCACAAGAAATCATAATAATACAAATTTGAAATAACAACAATCCATTTATTTTTATTAATATTACTTTTCACATTTTTCAAATATAATTAATTCCACAATTAATATGAAAAAGATCATTTAATCATTGTACAAATATAAAATTAAGGGCAATACAAAGTATTTAAAATTTTTCAATTTCATCATATAATAAATAATAATTACATGAAAACATCAAATAAAAAGAGTAATAAATATTCATGAATCTCTAATTATTACAATTTACAACAAGAGCTCATGTCGAGGAAATAACCAAATAGCTGTGAAAAAAGAAACAAAAAGTTTACGAACATGCACTTGCAACTTATTTCTTGACTTCTTTACTCTACAAATGCTTCCCAATCTGACTTTTCTTTTTATTTTCAAATTTGATCCCTTTTTTCTTGTTCCTTTTTGTGCTTAGGCTATTCTTATTTATGAATACCAGTATCCTTCATTATTTGGGCATACTCTAAACTTAGGCAGTAGCTCTATTTTAGATCATTATATTCTATTGTTAGCATGGGTTAATCTTGAAAAAAGATAATTAACTAAGAGTGACTGCACTTTTAAATTATCATTTATATAGAAACCATTATAAGTTTTATTCATTTATTATATATAATCTCACTACATAGAAACAACATTTGGCTATGAAAAAATCACCATTAAAAGTCTCAAAATCGTCACTAATGTGACTACACTTCTAAATTAACTAACATTTACATAGAAACCATTATAAGTTTTATTCATTTATTCTATACAATTTCACTACAACAGAAATGATATTTGGCTACAAAAAAATCATCGCTAAAAGCCCAAAAAAATCACTAATAGTTAAAGGAATTTGATAAATTGTATGTATTTTCAACAATTGTGATTACAATATATATATATAGTTGATAGGTAACATTGTTTCTAATAATTATGGTAGTGCAAATAATGAAATCAAGGAGAATTAATAAGAGAATACAATTAGGAAAAAGTAAAATCTTCATAAGTGGAATGTCCTAATTATGTGCTCTGTCATGCCCCTGCAAACAAAAAGGTCTAGGAAGGACACTAAGCTTGGATCGATGAAGATAGAACTGCTGTCGAGTTAGTGATTTAGTAAGAGAATCAACAAATTGATCCTTAGTGTGAACCTGAGAGATTTGAATGGATTTCTTTACAACTTGATCACATGCAAAGTGAAAGTCAATGGCAATATGCTTCATTCATGAGTGAAAGATATGATTAAAGCACAAATAAGTAGCTCCAACGTTGTCGCATAAATCATTGGAGAAGTTGAAATAGAGACAACAAGTTCTTTTAGGAGATTAGTAATCCAATTCACTTCAGCAGCAGTAGTAGCAATTGCTCAATATTCAACCTTAGTGGATGAACAAGCAACTATATATTGCTTTTTAAAACTCCAACTAATTGGAGGTGTTTTTTTTTCTAAAAACATATCGCGTCCTTTAGCTAATGTGATCAGTAGAAAGCTAGGATTTTAGAGTACCACTAATTTGGGCAAGTACCTCAGGATACCGATCATCCACGAACGAAGCTCTAAACGGACATATCGGTACATATTAGAGAATTTCCAACGGACACTTACTGGATGGAGTGCCAAACATCTTTCCCTAGCCGGTCAGCGTACGTTAATACAATCCGTGCTTGCAGCACTTCCCATCTATACGATGAAAACAGTCCGTCTACCTCGACAATTATATGATGACTTGGAGAAGATTATTCGTAAGTTTTTATGGGAGGGAACAACAGACCAGCATAAGACGATGTTGGTTAGTTGGGATCAGGTGTGCATGCCCAAAGACTCTGGCAGACTGGGACTTAGGAAAATCAGGGTCACGAATGCTGCTCTACTAAAGAAACTTGGTTGGTCCCTACTCCATAGACCTGATGCAATTTGGCTCCATGTACTTAGCGCCAAGTACAAGTTCTATAGACACCACTTGCCACATTCCATTTCAGTTCCTGGAAGCTCCATGGTATGGCGAGGGATTGCTTCCATATGGGTCCATATACTCCAAGGAATCAAATGGGTGGTGGGTAACGGCGACACGACTAGATTCTGGGAGGATGCATGGGTACAAGATATCGGGTCCCTTGGTCAGCGTGTCCTGTGCCCAGACATTTGTGCAACCTCACCGTCAAATCCTTTGTCAATGACACGGGGGAATGGAACTGGCCTCTATTCCAAACATTCCTCCCTACCTTCATTTGCATGGCGATAGCAACGACATTACCTCTAAGCACCCTTTTGGGATCTGACAGTGTGATATGGGGAGCATCTCCAAATGGCATTTTCTCAACCGCTTCTGTTTACCGTTTAATCGACCACCAACTGAACACTAGGAGTAACAGGGACTAGGCACGAATATGGAAATGGGAAGGGCCACAAAGGATCAAAGCATTCATATGGCTTATGGCTCGGGGACGACTCCTCACTAATCAAAAACGCCATCTCCGAAACCTTACAACAGACCCCTCCTGTCAGATTTGTGGCGAAACCGAAACAGTACTACATGTACTCCGGGACGGCTGTAAAGCTCGTACATTCTGGCAACATTTTCCCACTGTTGCCACTGACGAGGAGTTCTTCAACGTAAACCACGCCACATGGATGTCCGTTAATTTGTAAAAAAATTTATTGGTACATGGGTTTAAATGGTCTATTGTCTTTGATACGGCTTGGTTGTTTCTATGGTATTGGCGAAACAAAGCAGTGTTTGATGCACAATTTTCCTGGCCTACACACCCTCATTAGGTTGTGCTTGATTATGTCCGTTCGATCGAATAGGCCAAAGAAGTAATAGGTAGAGCATTGTTCCTAGCAAGAACACGAGTAGCGACTCTTGTAGGATGGCAGCCTCCTCCATCTGAATGGGTTCGTCTTAATACAGACGGTGCTTTTACAGTGTCATCCTCGTGGGCTTCTGCAGGCGATCTCCTTAGAGACAATACGGGAACATGGCTCAGAGGGTTTGCCCCTAATATAGGTCACTGTATAGTCATTGATGCAGAAATATGGGTAGTGTTTACAGGGTTACAACTGGCATGGGATCTCCGGTTTCGACGAGTAGAATTAGAAGTAGACTCGGCGACTATTATCACGTTATTGTCCTCCTCAAAGACTCAGCAAGCTCCTTTTAATTCCCTGATACTAGGGATCCGCCAATTAATCACTAGAGATTGGCTTGTGAAAGCAAAACATATTTATCGTGAAACTAATAAGGTTGCGGATTGGCTAGCCAACTATGCCACTTCACTCGAACTTGGTATCCATCAGTTTCAAAACCCACCTGTGGGTTGTTTTTCCATCCTATTAGAGGATATATCGGGAGTTTCATTTCCCTGACTAGTACTGTAAGACTTGTACCCCTCCTTTCTGATATTAAAAAAAACCCACGAAAGATAACAATATAGATATAGAGTGTTAAGTGTCTGTTCACCAGCTCAACCAACATCAGCAAATACATTAAGAGAGAGGTGAGCAAGCAGAGATGAAGATACCATAATGAGAAGTACCTTTGAGGTATCACAAGACCCTTTTCACTGCATTCCAATGAGTAGAGGATGGTCGATGCATAAATTGAACCAATTTATTTACTGTGAAACTGATATCTGGTTTGGTAAGAGATAGATATTGAAGAGAACCAAGGACGTGACGGTTTAGTTGGATCATGAGTAAGGAAATCATCATCAAGTTTGAGTGTATGACAATGGTGTACCTTTGGTTTTATGCATTTTGTTTTTTTGAAGAATATCTTGAATATACTTCTATTGAGACATGAAGAGACCAGTGGAGGAATGAGTTGTTTCCACTCCCAAGAAATAGTTTAGCTTTCTAAGGTCTTTAAGGGAAAATTGATTTGATAATCTTATTATGAAATGATGAATGGTGGCAGGATGATTGCCAGTAACAATAATATCGTCCACATACACGAGAGTAGATCATGGTGTGATGTCTAGAATTATAGATGAACAGAGAATTACAACTTTTAGAGTTGATGAAACCATTTGTAAGAAGAAAGGAACCAAGTTCATTGTACCATGTTCGAGGAGCTTGACGAAGACCATACAATGCTTTATGTAACTTGCAGACATAGTTTGGATATGTTGCTGCATATAAACTTGATCAGAAAGAGTGCCTCACAAGAAGGAGTTATTAATATCCAACTGATTCAAAATCTAACCATGAGTTATTGTCATTGTAAGTACAAATCAAATGGTGGTGAGTTTAACAACTAGACTGAAAGTCTTATTGAAAACATTTTGCCATAAGGCGAGAATTATAGTGAGAGATGAAGCCATCAAGATTTCTCTTTATCCTATAGACCCATTTACATTCGATAAGATTTTGTGAGGATGATAGAGGAACTATTGACCAGGTTTTATTGTTTTGAAGGGCAGGAAAGTCTTCTTTTATAACATGACACTAATGAGAGTATTTTTTGACTTGAGTAAATGAAGTGGGTTCGGTTTAACGTGAAGATGGCGAGGTAGTGGTGTGAAGAGAAAAAGGAAATTTTGGTTTGTAGATATTGTTTTGAGCTTGTGTTACTATATAGGATGGTTAAGTAGGTTTTGCAAGAGGGGGAGAGGTAGGTGTAATGGTTTGGTCAGATTGGGTAGTGTTGTCATATGACATGGTGGAGGATTTGGTAGGATGATCTGGTGTGTTTTAAGTACAAGGAGGCGAACCACTTACCTGTGTTAGAGAACGTCGAGAGGCATCCTTGTGAGAAGTTGAAGTAGAGCTAACCATGTGAGTGGGAGATGTCGATTAAGGAGACAATTGAGGATCTGATGAAGGGGTGGGAATTGATGGAGAAGGAAATTGAGGTGATATGAAATGCGATAAGGGTGGTGAAGGCTAGGGAGTCTTCTTGAGAATAATTTTTTTCTTAAATTTTGGCCTATAAATGTGGAGAGGATCTTGAAAAAAGATTAGTCAAAGATAGAATATTTGGATATGATTTGGTTTTATATGGAAGTATTTTCTCAAAGAAAATTACATGTCTATAAATAAATATATGGTTGGATTTTATATCAACACAAATGGTAGAGTGATGAGAGATAGAGAACCTAAGATATACACAAGGTAAAGATTGTGGTTCGATTTTATGGGTGTTGTATGGTCTAAGCCAGGGGTAACAAAGGCAACCAAAGACCCAAAGTGAGGTATATTTAGGATTATGGCTAAATAATTTACGATATGGTGTATCATTGTGAATTACAGGGATTGACATATGATTAATGAGGTAGACAACACATTGAAAGGCATGTGACCAGAAATGGAGAGGTATAGTAGCATTATGTAGAAATGTGACACTGATTTCTACTATATGACGATGTTTTCTTTCAACGTAGCCAACATGATTTGAAGTGTAAGGTGGTAAAGTGAGATGTTGGATACCATGACGAGCTAAAAGTTGTGACAAAACTTTATACTCACCACCACCATTAGTATATATGGTTTTGATTTAGATATGGAAAAATTTTTCGGTGAGTTGTTTGAATTTGTCTAAGACACCAAGCGTATTTAATTTTAATTTAAAAGGATAAATTTAATTATACTTTGTAAAATAATCAATCAAGATGACTTCGTATCGAAAATTCCCAAATGAAGTAACGGGAGAAGGACCCCAAACATCTGAATAAACAACTTGAAATGGTTTGTCATAACTAATAGATGAAGTTTTAAATGATAACTTATGGCTTTTGTTGCAAAGATAGGAGTCACACATATTTTTTAACGCTAGAAGAGTCTGAAGTTGAAATTTTATTGTTGGCTAAGATTTTCTTTAGAATTGGAGGGGACAGGTGACCAAGACATTGATGCCATAACTGAGAAGAGATAGTAAGTGAAGCAGAAGGATTGAGATTGGACAACTTAAGAGATGGCCACTCATATAGGTTATGTCTACTCCAGCCTTTCACCAACGATGCCTCCCTATTCAAATCCTTCATAAGAAAATGATTAGGAAAAAATTTAGTGGAAGTGTTATTTTGTTTACAAATTTGGTTAATAGAAATTAAAAGTTTCTTGATTATAGATGCACACAAAATATTATCCAATGTAAATGTAGCAATAGGAGAATTAATAGTGGAGGAACCAATATGAGAGATGGAAATTCCACTACCATTACCGAGTACAGCTTCCTCATTTCCAACATAATTGGAGTGCACTAAAAGGTTTTGAAGGTTTGAGGTAATGTGATATTTTGTACCCGAATCAAGAACCCAGTTGTTGGTGCGACTTGAATATCCTTCAAAAAGATTTTCTTGGGGTTTAAAGTAATAAGAAGATGATTGTTTACAAGAGTGACAAGTTTTTGCGCTATGGCTTGGTTTGTCACATAATTGATAAACAATGCGAGACTGAAATTGATATCCCTGATAAGATTTGAGTTCCAAGAGGGCACGCAAGATTGGAAATTTAAAGAACTCGTTTATTTATGAAAATTTCTTAATTATACCAAGTTTTGCTCTTAGTTCTTGAAAATCTTCAAACTTCGATGTATTTATGAAAATATCTGCAACTTGATCTTGAGTTTTCATAAACTTGAATTCTACTTCTTTGTTGATGACAGATTCTTTAATGAAATGATATCTTGTGTCTATATGCTTACTTTGATAAAAAAAAATACTACATTCTTGGCAAGTGCTTATGCAGACTTGTTATCAATGAAAATCTTTGTAGCTTTTTTTTATGGAAAGTGACGTTCCTTCAACAATTTTCTAAAACAAATAGTATGACAACCACACGAAGTTGCTGCTACATATTCAAATTCACAAGTTGAAAGTATAACAATAGGTTGCTTCTTTGAATTACATGAAATAACACAATTACTTATAAAAATACCTAATTAGCTATACTCTTTCTATCATCAATATCTCCCGCAAATCACTATTAGAAAATGTCACAAGTTTGAAATTACGAGAAGAGGAATAAAAATGTCCAAAGTCAATTATTTACCTTTTAGGTAGTTAAGAATCCTCTTATGAATTTTTATATACTTGGAGGTAGGAGTTTTCATAAACTGACTTACTAATCTTATCGAATAAAGAATATTGAGCCTTGTACATGTTAAATATCTCAAAATTCCTACAAAAAATTTTAAAAATTTTCATTTTCTCAATCTTTATACTTTTGATAACTTTAGCAAGTTTTGTAGGTGTATGTATGAAATTACAATAAATCATTTTGAACTTTTTTAGGACCTCTTTTGTATAACCTTCTAGAGAAATATATATTCCTTCATACCTTTAAAGCTAAGTAATATGACGATTAATTCAAACTCAAGTGATATCAACTTCTTAAATGCTTCAAGCAAGCGTTAATTATTACTAATAAAATGTATGAAGATAAACAAGCAAAATATCTGTATTATTATGAATTTTGATGTAAAAAACATATGCATTAAGATAAAAAATAAATCTATCCTTATAAAAATATTTTTCAATGTGGCTATTCCAGGCCTTTGGTGCTTGCTTCAATCTATATAAAACTTTCTTCAAACTCAAAGTTTTTTCCTTCATGTCTTTTGACCACATATTCCAATAGCTATTCGAAGAACAATGGGTGAGTTATTTATCAGCCAATTTCTTCAAACTCAAAGTTTTTCCTTCATGTCTTTTGAACACATATTCCAATAGTTGTTCAACTTATGTTTCTTCTTCAAGATAGTCATTAAGGAAGGTCGAATTTATATCTAGTTTATAAATTTTTCATTTCATTTAAGTTGCTAAAGAAATGAGTAAATGAATATTCTCTATTTAAATAACAAGTGTTGAAATATCATCATAATTAAGTCTATGTTTTTGCATGTATCATTCAACAACAAGCCTTGCTTTGTATTTTTCTACCTTTGTATTAGTAGCATTCTTCTTCACCTTGTATACCATATTTGACTTCAGTGGCTTCATGACCCTTAAGAAGATTTGATAATTCCTAACTATTGTTCTTTTTGATTGCCTTAATTTCTTCATCTATGGCTAATCTCCACCATTTATTTTGCGTTACTTCTTCAAAACTTAATGGTTCACTATCTACAAAAAGACAATACAATTCAACATTATTAAGAATAACTTCATTAAATCTTAAATAAATATCTCCTATATCTTTTAGTTCCCTTGGCCTTTCATTTAAACTTTCTTCCTAAGGAAATAGAAGTGGTGAATGAGGTAGAGTTATTTCTTGTATAGTCATCATGGTCTCTTGTCTTCTTCTTCTCCAAAATATGAAGGAAAATTATAATTTTTCTCCTTATGAGCCTCCTAACTCTACTTAGCTTTATTATCAAATTCAACATCTCAACTTATCACCATTTTACTATTATTTGGATTATATAATTTGTAGCCTTTGAAGTGTGAATCATATCCAATAAAGATATACCTAAAACTTCGATCATCAAGACTGAATTTTTCTTAGTGTGTTATTTGAGAATATGCAGTGCTTCCAAAAACTTTGCAAATTATAGACACTAAGCTTATTTCACTCCATACTTCTTAATCTTTAAGATTTGATGTTGGAGAGCAGTTAAAAATACATTTTATATGAGATATCTTAAGTCTAAAACTTTTTAGGCACATTTTTTGACTTTATAATGTATCTTGCCATCTTAAAGATGGTCCTATTATTTCTCTTGACTACTCTATTTTGTTGTGGTGATCTAGGAACAGTTAAAAGACGACGAATGCTATGAGTTACTCAAAAATTATTGAATTCTTTACACTAAATTAGTCTCTTTGATCAAATCTCAAAATTTTAATTCTATAGCCTTTCTCCTTTTCTATAAGTATCATAAAATTCTTAAAATTAAAAAAATATTTATATA
>JANIHY010000209.1:11518416-11534594 GCA_027479065.1 Erythroxylum brevipes
TAATAGACATTATTAGTGCATTTTTATTTCAATAAGGTATTTTATTTTATTATATATTTTTACTTACTCTTATTTTTTACTTCTTCTTTATTATATACCGATTTTATAGTGGTTTAATATCAGTTAAACCTTTATATCTTAAACCTTCTTTTTGATTGGTTCGATGTTCGGTCCGATTTTTAAAATATTACTTTTAATCCCTGAAAGTGGTAATCTCCTAATCACATAGTATTTCTTGTTAATTCAATGTGAATTAGAGTTTTTAAATGGTTTATTGGATTTGAGATTTAATAAAATATGATGAACTAACATGAAATTATTAAATTATCCCAATTGACAATCGATTTGAAAATTAAACTTGATTACTTGACTGGTAGTTTGATAATTAGTTATCGGTAGGTTCTCTAGATAAATTGAATGAAGCTACCTCTCTTAAATCTTTTATTGGATCACAGATTTCTGTGGCTCAAGCTCTCACAATAAGGGGTCAAATTATGTCTGTCTTAATTCCTAATTCTGAAATTATGCAAACTTCTCTCAATTTGGATAGTGACATAATCATATGGAACTATATCTTGAATGGTGTGTTCCCCAATCAGTCCTACAAATAGGTTATTATAAATAATCTACCTCCTCTTCCATGGACTGATACAATCTAGTTTGGTCATCACCACCTTCAAGGTTCAATAACTTTATGGCTTGGCATGCTAAATAGGTTACCTAATATTGATAGACCGGAAAGATTCATATACCTTACTAACTAGTGCACCTTATGCAAAACAGGTGAGGAGACATCTTTGATGGGAAAAACAGTCTTTTGGCACACTTTTGGTGGGCAAAACAACTTATTATCACGATCGCTAGGCATCTTTGGTGGGAAAAACAGTCAGTTGGCACACTTTTAGTGAGCAAAACATTTCGTTGATACGGTCACTAGGCACGTTTAATGAGAAAAACAACCTGGTGTAGGTCTATGTTTACTCTTTCGGTGGGCAAAATAGCCCGTTGGCACAGTCGCTAGGCATCTTTGATGGGAAAAACAATCTTTTGGCACACTTTTGGTAGGCAAAACAACTTATTGGCACGGTCGTTAGGCATCTTTAGTGGGAAAAACAGCCTATTGGCCACCTTTGGTGGGAAAAACAGTCAGTCGGCACACTTTCAGTGGGCAAAACATTTCATTTATACGATCACTAGGCACCTTTAGTGAGAAAAACAACCTGGTGTAGGTCTATGTTTACTTTGGAATATATGGGTAATAGACTTATTACTTACTAAATGGATCACTATCTATAATGTATATCCTGGATAGATACTTGGTTGGCTTGTGGTGAGAACTATTTTTGAGAATTAAACATGGAACTAACGCAAGTTTGACAGTTAGTTTGAGTTTTTTCATGGAGCTGGTATTCTCCAAAAAGTTGTTTGTGAAGTGAGACAAATCCTCATGAGCAAGAACTCATGCTTGTAATAAGATTCGAACCAAATTACATAAAGTTCTGATTCATACATTAGGAGAAAAACTACACTCACTCAGCCTATCACGATGGCCAAAAACCAACAAAGTTACTATTAGTACATGTTCTCCATCTATGTATTAGAACCTAATGACCAGTAGAAGATTGATCTAAAAGTCACTATCTGTACATTATTGGGCATGTGGGTTATATCTGTTGGAGTTAATCATGCCCCCGACAATATTATGATAATGAAGGTTAAAGTGATCCAAGAAAAATTGTATCAATTAGTGACTATGATCATATAGGATTTTTAGAGCGTATTCGAAAAGTGAAGAGAATAATTTTGAACATTTGAGGAAATCTTACATATCATGAAGGTAGAAACAATTATATGCTAAGTTTAATAAGAGTGAATCTTAGCTTGATCAAATAAAATGTGGGTTGTATAATATCTGAACATAGCTTATTAGGAGACCCAAAGAAAGTAAAGGTAATGATGAAGTGAGAAGCTATAAGGAATATTTAAGAGATCCAAAATTTTCTAGAATTAGCTAGAAATTAGATACCAATAGAGAGTGTTAAGGATTTTTTACTGATCTCAGTCCTTTGACAAAAATGTCTGAGGGACGAATGTGTAAATTGTATGAGTGATGAATGTAAAAAAAAAAGAATTTTAAGGAATTATAACATCGATGTTAATTATGTTGCTTCGATTTGGAGATTTTTGCAGTATCTAATAAAGTTTCACACAAAAAATTAGGATGAAATCTAATGCAACATAATCAAGTGATTTCTTATGTATAGAGACAACTTAAGTCTCATAAACTGATTATTGATACATGATTAGAAACTTATTGTTATGGTAACTGGTTTGAGAGTTTGGAGACATTATATGTACAAAGATATTTATGATTTTCTACCGATCGTTTAAATTTGAGCCAATTATTGAGTTTGAAAGAATTAAATATAAGATTGAGACAATGAATAGAGATGTTGGAAGATTTTGATGTACAAATGAGTATTTCCCAGTAAAGCTAGTGTTGTAATCTATTGCATTGAATAGAAAATTCAATAACAGTGTATTACAAATTCAGATTTTGAGGTTACCAAACCTAATGCAATAAAAAGAATAGAATGTTGAGTTGAATTTTGGGGCAAAATGAAGTATTATTCACTACATTGAAATTTAAAATTAGTTTGTATGAAAAGATTAGCAAAGCCTAAACTAAGGATCTAGAATTTTGAATCTTATTAGGGAATTGAAAATGAATATTAGTCCAAGTGGGGAAAAGTTATTTTATGATTGAAATGAAAAGGATCTGTACCCGATAAAGATGATTGAGCAAAGATGTGGTTAGAGAGAGCAGGAGTAACAACCTAAGTTAGACATCCTAATAGGAATACGCTGAAATAATATTTAGCTACTAAGGATGTAGAAACAAGTGAATGAATGTTTAAATTATCAATAATCCTAACTATTGGGGATATGCTTGAAGCTTATATTATGGAGTTCATAGGAATATGAGATTGATGTATAGTTCCAATTGACATCAGGCATAACAATCGTTATCATAGTGACATCATTAAAATATTGTATAAGGCATTATATGAAAGAAAGGAGAAGTTCGCCCCTACGTTGAAATGAAGAGGGCCTAAAAATGGTTGAAGGCCATAATTGATTTGAGATATTATTGATGAGTGAAATGAATCTGTAATAGGAGTTAAGTGATCCAAGATAATGATGAATGAGTTAAGTGGATCAACATTGAGGTTGTGGAATATCGTGAGATAGACATAAGAGTTGAGTGTATTAACACTAAGGACATGTAAAATATCAAGCGAAAGATGAAATACTTCAAAGAGTATCACCTTGCCAAGGTGTACTTAGATAGAGATAAAGGTGCGAATAGGTTAGGAAAAGGGGAGAAACTAAGCTTAACATAAATTGGTCCATATGAAACTATTGTGAGAATAGGACCATGGATTTATAAGTTAGTATTACCAATAAAAGATGTTTCAGATTCACACAGTATTACATGGATATGTTTGGGAACTATCGTTATGATCCAATATGTATGTTATTGAAAGTGGAAGCGAAAATTTTGAGTTATCTAAAACTCATTAAGAAAATAGTTAAGATAGTATGATATCTAAACAAGTGATTGAGAGACCTATTGAGTCTATCAACTGTGGTCATTTGGAAGAAAGTATTCGAGTGGTAAAGTTATATAGGAAACGAAGGAGCATATGAGGAAATAATACCCCTGCCATATTGATCAATCAGATATTAATTTCGAGGACAAAATTTATTAAGAAGGGGAAAAATATAACATCCCGTTCCCATACTAAGGGTTATAACCCTAAAATTTGATACATGTAAGCTTAAAGAGAGATTAAGAAAATGAATTTCATGCGATTGTATAATTTTAGCATATACACACATGAATTTGAATTTTTACACACATCAAAATGATTGTATATGCATTCATTGACAATTTTTGGGTATAATTGTTTATAAATGTGATTATATTGAGAAATGTGGTTTTTATATGTTTAAAATTGATTTGGTGAGTGTACATTTTGATTTAGAATTTTTGGTAAATATTAGGAAAATTTTCAAAAAATTTGGGTAATTTTTTAACTAGGAAAATTTCCAAGTAACAAAAGAATTGTTAAATGGTAATAGAAATTACTATCCAATGGCAATAGAAATTTTGATAAATGACTTTAGGATTTATTGAAAAGTGTCATTGAAAATTGGGGGACAATTAGAATAAAAATTAAAATTAATTTAACTAGTTAAATGAAAGAATCTAATGCTTTAGAAATAGAACATGTGGCAAGTGACAAGTGTCACTTGCCCAACCATGTCTTAAGATATTATTATCTTTAATTGAAAGACACCCCCTTATTTGTCTCACAATGATTCTCTCTTTAAAAGGGGTATTGATGTTTTTTTTAGTTCTCTTCTTCATTTTCGTGGCTTCTCTCCTCTTCTTCTTCTTATTGGTTTTAATTCTTCAAATCTCTATTCATGTTACACCTAACTCTCCCATCTTCCAATTGCTACTCCTTCACATTGCTTTCTCTTTCATTATCACCAAAAACCCAAACCTTCCAACCTCAAGATGATGATGAATGTGGGTTGTATATAGAGCTAGGGATTTTTTATTTTCTTGAAGAGTTTGAAGATATCTAAATCAAGTAAGTCATGTTTTAATTTTATAGGCAATGTTAAATGGAGAATTTATGATGATATTTAGAGGATAATGACATGAAATAGTGTTTTGTGTATGTATGTGTCGTGAATGATGAAGAGTATGTAAATTTCTTACTTTTATTGATGAGTAATGCTTATATAAATGTTTTAGAGGTTGAATGATCATGACAAGGAGTTTTGTATATGCTAGAACGTTGGTGAAGAAATGAACATATATATATATATGTATATATTGATGTGTTGTTTCATATAAATGCTAAATAATGGGTTAGGAGTTGTTTTATAGATGATTGATGTTGTATATGATGAGTAAGAAAATATGAGTTATGCTACATATGTTTTAAAGATGAATTGGTTATGAAAGGGATGTTTTAATGAGAATTAGAAGTTGATTAGTAAAGAAATGTGTTTATAACCTGTTTGTTTTAATGGATGAGTGTAGAAATGAGTTGAAATGGAGTTGAAAATGAGGAGTAGATGGAGTAGAAAAGGTGATCTTGTATGAGTTGTGTTAGGGTAAGATTTGGAAAAAAAATTGGTAGTTGATCTGGAAAATATAACAGCAACATGATCTCTGAGTAAGCTTCAGTGTTTTAGCCATAAATTTTTCTGTAGTTATCCAAATGAGATGATTCTTAATTTGGATTAAAATAGAGACATAAGGATACATTTTCGATGAAGACATCAAATTTAAATTCTATATTTAACATTCCTAAAATTTGATATGAAATTGAGAATTGGGTACAGTACACTATTAGATGAATGGATATGTTGTGCTCTATTTTGAGTGTATGAGAACACAAAATGTGAATGTGTTGTTTTGTTTATATTATTAATTGAATGATTACGCAATGTGAATTTGTTGGTCCTAGACAATATATGTCCTAGGAGTTTGATACATGTGAGAATATTGAAGTGCTCCTTATATGTGAATTGGATGGAATAAGTGTTCACAACTTAATTGTTAAATGCCAAACCATAGTCTAATGATGAATGTGTTCTAAATGTGAATATGCATATAAATGAAAAAGTGATTCTCAATGCAAATGTTGAATGCCAAACTAAGGATCGATAACATGTAAAAGTGACTGATTGATCATATATGATTGATGTATTCCATTATATGAATGTATGAAATATAAAGGTAGTTGTGACTAAAGTAGCCAAAGAGCTTAAAGCTTAGAATGTGAACAAGAGCTTAAAAGCTCAAAAAGTGATTAAGAGGCAAAGGCTCACTATGTAAAATGAGCCCAGCATCTCCAATAGATACGGGATAGTTATCAATGAACCTAGTATCTACAATGGATACTGGACAGTTATAGGCACTCAGTTACAACAAAGTAACAAATTAAAAGTAAGTCTCATAAGCATTGCATATACATATGATATATATGATTTAAATAGTTTGATTGATTTCTGAGTGTGATAAGTGTTCGAATGATTGTAAATGAAAAGATGTGAATTATGTGTTTATAAGTGATGATATGTTTTATGTGATTGAGTGAGCCATCGAGGATGGTCACTCACTGAGTTTGCAAAACTCAACCAAAATTTGCAATATTTTTCAGGCTAAGAAGAGTTTCCCCGTTAGGAAAACGGGAGTATATCCACTATCTTCAAGTAAGAGATAGAGGTCGGGATCAGTTATAGAGATCAGGATCAGTTCACGTCTATATAGAATTTTCCATTAATTTTTGTATTAAGGAATGTATTCTGAAATTATTGTACAATATGTATGCGAATGCATTTATATTGTAATGACTTTATGAGTGTGAATGTTTTGTATCTAAAATGGACCCTAGTGATTAATGAAATTCTGATGATTTGAAAAAAGTTGGTAACTATTGTAAATGAAAGTATTTATGAAATAAAGTATGGGCTTGAATTTGAATATTGATTTCTACGTATGCGTGTGATATTTTTTGAAAAAAATTTTGTATTGAGTTTCAAGTGTCTGAGTATCTAAATGAGTATGCTAGCACGCCACCCTTAAGAGGCATGAACTCAAATATCACTCAGGATGTTGAGTACATGTCTTGCGAAAGTGGGGTGCTACATCTCAAGCCCTTATGATTAGTTTATATCTAGTATGTCTCTATATATAAATAATGTTTCCATATCTTTACAGCAAAAACTACTGCTACAAGCTCTAAATCATATACTAGATAGTTCATCTCATAAGACCTTATTTATCTCGATGTATAGGCTATTACCTTGCCATACTGCATCATCACACATCTCAATCCTTGATGCAAAGCATCACTGTATAATACATAACCACCAATTCCTGATGGAATAGCCAACACCGACACTGTAGTCAATTGATATTTCAGTTCTTCAAAACTTCTATGACACTCATCATTCCCCCTTAATGCTACATTCTTCCTCAAAAGTTTTTTCGTGGGGTTGAGATCAGGGAAAACCCCTCGTCAAACCTCCAGTAATAGCCGGTCAATCCTAGAAAACTCCAAATTTCTGATACATTCTTTAGAGCCTTCCATTTTATTACTGCCTTTATCTTTATTGGATCCACTTGAATACCTTGCCCATTCACTATGTCACCCAAAAAGCACCACTTGACTTAGCCAAAACTCACATTTACTGAATTTGGCATATAGTTGTTTCTCCCTCATAATCTGTAGAATTATTCTCAATTGCTAGGCATGCTCTTCTTTATTCTTCAAATATACCAAAATGTCATCAATAAACACTATCACAAAGCGATCCAGGTAGGGCAGAAATACCTTATTCATCAATTCCATGAATGCAGCTGGGGCATTAGTTAAGAACTCGAAATGCCTATTTACATATATCACAATTTTGCACAATTATATAAGTATTCATTTATGCACATGTATATATATGAAATATATATAATGCATGTTCAATGATAATCTCGGGTATCTTATCATTATTCTTATCACAATATCATTCATATATCAAAACCCACATAAGTTAATTTCTACTAAGGGTTTGGATCACGATAAAACAATTTGAAACTCATTTCATAACCCAATTGATCATTCCAGATTTTTTTTCTAAAAACGTACTTTTGGGTCCACTTTACATGATCATCCAATGTTATTCTATGAGTTATGCTCAAAATACTACAAACTGAGTACATTTGAAATTTTGGATAGTGCATGATTATGCACTTATAGTTGTACAACTCATATCTGTCAATTCCATTATTTAAAAATTACAAATTTTATACCAATTGAAAGATAAAAGAATAACCTACAACTTTTATGAAGACAACTTTGTCTGTTTCGGCCTACATCAATACAATTTATTTGATAACAACAGGATATAATTTCTGTCAAGAATCATCTCATTTGTAAATCTATAGATCAAAATATAGCCAAAATATCGAAGCATGTTCAGTAAAATATTCCAATTATCAAATTCCGGCACACCTCAGCATTTTGATCCTAAACTTATCAATCAATCTCTTCCAAATTAATTCAAATGACTATAAATTTTAGTGAAGATAAAGAACAATGTGTTATGAGTTTGTTAGTTCAAATCCTATGTCATTTAGAGGTCGGAAGAAGAAGTTATAGCAAAAAGAATAAAGGATGTTCGACTATTAACTATGCCTTCAATATCACAATCAGGCAATCCCTCTTTTCTTCTCTAGATTCACAAAAACGCAGGTTTTCTTCTCTCCTTCCATTTTTTTTTCCAGATTTTTCACTCCTACCCTTTTACAATTAACAAATCTTATGCATAAATCATCTTTTCTACTTCTATTTTAGTTTAAATCAACACAAACAATTCAAAATCCAAGATTAAACATTAAACTTCAAAAACCGATAATCACTCACGCATATTTAATAATTTCTGCATTTCTTTTCATTTTATGTATCTTTTTCATTTTCTGCTCAAACTTTCCATTTCACTAATTATCACTGAGATTACTTCTTCCCACACCACTCAAGCATGTATCCATTTACAAGTACTCAAGCATCATCAAAAGCCATTCACGATACTATAAAGCTCAAAACATAACTGTTAAGTCAAAATGACTTTACGATTAATTTTGATGAAAATCAAATAATGATGAAGTTGAAGAAATGAGACGGAAGCTGAAGAAAAATGAGACGGAAGAAAATGAGATGCAAAGATAGAAATGAGACAAAAGAGAAAAATGAGACGGAAGCAAAATGAGATAGAAGAGAAAATGAGACGAAAGCAAAAATGAGACGGAAGAGAAAAATGAGACGGAAGCAAATTGAGACGGAAGCAAAAATGAGACGGAAGAGCAAAAATGGGACAGAAGCAAAATGAGACGGAAGCAAAATGAGACGGAAAAAAATGAGATGGAAGCGAAAAATGAGAAGGAAGCAAAATAAGATGAAGCAAAGTCGAAAATTAGATGAAAGAATCGAAGACGAAGAAACAAATCAGTTTGAGTTAGTTACAGAACTCAACTAAATAACTGTTTCTTTAAAGATCAAGAATCAAGAAGAAAGAAGTAGTTATCAAGAAGCAGTTGAAGACGAAGACTATACATATGAGTCAAAGTTGAAGACTGAAAAAGTTAGTGATTTTTAAAAAACTAAATACTGTATTTGTGCGAAACACGAGAGCTATATTCTCTATAACAAAGCTCGCAATATCTTTCTGTGAGAAAGAAGAATAGTTGAGAGCCTGAAGAGGCTAAGTGAGAAAAAGAATACTTGTTGTAGGAGACCTGAAGAGGCTCGGGGAAAAGAATACTTGTCCTTTTGTGAAGTATAGTGAAATCTCAAAAGGGATTCTGAGGACTGGACGTAGTCCACAGTTTAGGGTGAACCAGCATAAAATTGCTATGTCGATTCTCACTCTCAACTCTTAACTCTTGTTTCTATTGTTGATATAAATACTTCATAATATTGTTTGTCAATATTTTTGAGAAATCAAATATTTAAAGGAGATTGTATTAAAAATTCGAATACACAATTCAACCCCTCTTCTTGTGCATTTTGTATATCGTATATGCAGCGCCCCCTTACCATAGGATATACACCGGGACACCCGTAGGTCATACCGATATATAACCTACGATGAGGGTGCACTACCATTCGATCATTTCTATAAACCTCATGGTATCAAGATAATAAAGCAGTAATACCGAATTCGCTAAATTTTAAAACCAAAAGATACTTTTCATTTTATTTCTTAAAAACCACAAGTTTACAATTCTACCCGATTTCAACTGTACAGAACCAAAGGACTAACATAACTCCTAACTAGATCATTTTCCAAAATATCCCGAAAGATCCCAGCTGACCAGCCTGTGGGCCATGCTCCTCTCGCCGGCACTCACACAGCAGGAAAAGTCTTGCTAACTGGAGCTAGGAGTCAAACTATCGCTGTCCCGAATCCTCTTGCTGATCTGAACCTGCTCTGGCGTCTGCTAGAGCTCCTACCAGAGCTACCCTGACTGTCGGTAGATCGCTTGCCTCCGGATCCCTGACTAGTCTCAGTCCGACTCTGCCTCAAAAGTTCCTCAATCTATATGTGATAAAAAATTATGTGGTTATGCCATGTGGAGATAAGGGAGGGCGTCAAAACTATATATCAAGGTCATGATCCTCTAAAGCCCAATCTTCAAGGGTATGCTGATCATCAGTATCAGATTCCTCAATTATTCATATAGTTTTTTTTTTAAACTTTTCAACACTTTCAAACTCATTCCATCTATAAGCATAGTCAGCAATTCCGACCATTTGCTTACTTTGCATCATTCCCAAAATACTATACCCAATATTGTAGTGCCATTGGACAGCAATTTTCGATACCGAAAATCAACCTGTTCACCACTTGGCGATTTTTCCGGTCCGGAAATTGTTTCCGAAAAATTTCAAAAAAATTCCTATAATTCCTGTAAAATGTGAAACACACAAAAACACAGTCCAATAATTTTTTGAAATACAATTTTCACATTAATCATAATAAAATTTCATTTAGGCCCAATAATGGGAAATAATCATGAATGCATGTACAGTTATTGCATATGCACAATTTCATTGTTTGACCAATACCAGTATGCATAACATTATCCAATTAGTCTTAATCATTCTCAACCTTTGCCAAATTACTATTTTACCCTTCCTGTCGGGGGTGGGATGTTACAAGTCACGAGCACTTATTGGAAGTAATCTAAAAGATAAAGAGTTAAAAAAGCCCACCTCAATACTTATTAGGTCAAGCTTCATACAGTCGAAGTATAACAGATTGACCACTAATATGGTTATCAGTTCTTTCTAAATAATGGCAAGTACAAATATGATGTAAAACAAACTTTTAGATATCAAATTTTATTTTGTGGTATTTTCATAAGATTTTTATTATTGACCAAGCAAACAAGCAAGCATGTACTAAAAGATATAGGAGTTACTAGTGTAATGTAAAATTAAGAGTAGATTCCAAATCAAAGACTAGTGAGAAACATTTACTTTTTATATATCAAAATAAAATATTACTGCCTCTTATGACTTATAAGTTTCTAATCGCATGTGAATACATGGAAAAGAACTTTTATTTCTGAAAAATCGAAGGAGGTTAACTGTTTCGCAAACTTTTCGCAAACTTCTTTGACACTAACAAAAAAAACACCCAAAATCGAAATAATAAAAACACTAAAAATTTGGTAATACAGTTTGGCACACCTTGCCTATGTCTGCGAGGCCCTTACCTAGTTTAATAACTTTCACCGAAAGACAATAGATTTACCCAAGGCTTTATTGAGCTGACACCACTTAACCCTTGACACTTTCTCTCAACCTCACTTCTCATGAAAGAATTTTACACTCAATAGTACGACCACCTCGTACTAACCTCAACAGAGCATTTTTCTCAAAACGATGTATAATGATAATGAAACAAACTAAACAACTCAAGTGATTAAATAAAATTCAACATAAATGACAACACTTGAGAAAGAAGAGAAAACAACTTTCTGATAGGTTCAGCTCTCTTGAAATAGATCTGAAAGTTGTCACCATGAAATATAAATGTTTATATGTCAAAACGTTATAAATATTAAAACTGCAAAATTCATGATGAGTGCTGGAATTTTTCGTACACAAATACCATAGAAAACCAGCTGCCAAAATTGCACACACTTCACAATAAAATAGCCCAACGATAGTCGTCCAAATTAGAAAAACACAACTCTAAAAATCACACAAATGCAGCAACTTTTCAGCCCACTTATACGTCATCCTTGACAGAAAAAGAACCAGCAATAGGATGGATTAATTATAAACATAAAGTCAACAGTGAATACTCCAATCCAATCGGCAACCATAGATCTAAGAACTCTCAACAGAAAATTCATCAACAAAGCAAAACAAAAAGAATATCCACCTGTAAAGACATCAACGACAAGTGTAGAGTTGCAAAATCAAGGTCACTTATATAGAAAATTTGAGACTTGGAATGTCACACGCCACCACTACACAAGCAATCTTACAATCTCCATTCCACACCTAGCGTGATCCACACAATAGCAACATAATATGCCCATCAATGCTCAATCAACCAATCAAGACACCCATGAAGACCACTCACGCAAGCTTACCGTTTTTCACGTACAAAGAAATATGATATCTACCTCTTTTTAACAAAATCCACTTGAATTTCAATTTAAGATGGACATCTAATTTCATTGTAATTCTTATACCATAGTCCAACTCAAGTAAGGAGTGTTACTTATTTACACCATATCTTGATTAGGATTTTTAAAAATTATCTTAAAGATCCAATAATAAAAAATGTCAAAATTAAACAATAAGATATATAATAAATATCTTAATAATCCCCCCCCTTTTTGGCATTTTTGTCATAAATAAGAAGCTCCCCCTTAATCCAACATCAAGTTTCAAAAAACATCCATCAAATTCTTCAAGTTCAAGAAACATCCGAATAAGTAATGAATGCCTATCAAATATCCAAATTTCTCCTCTTTGGGACAAAAAGATACCAAAAAGTAAGATGAATAGTCATGCATAAATCTTGAAATCTCCCTCTAAATAAAACATTCACCGTAAACAACCTGATGTCTTCTCCTTAGGACAAAAAGTATCAAAACGTATAATCATAATAATCACCAATAGGTGCAGCGAAAGAATCATAAGCACACCAAAAAGAAAAATTACCACCATTCAAAACGCTGAAAGTTATACCCGAAAGACAGAGAGACACCCGAGAGAGATCCATACCAATGAGAAAGTTGAGGAGTCTTCGGTGGAGCCAAATAGAAATCACAATACAAACTACTAAAAAGATGAGACGACAATAACTATATAAAACTAAAGAAAAAAAATCTTTTTTTTTGTTTGTTTTGTTTTGTTTTGTTTTGTTTTGTTTTTAACAACACAAAAAAACACTTCAAAAATGTAAAGCACACTATCCCTGTGCCCCTCGAAGAATCTCAAACCTGGTTTTTTTCTTTGGCTTGAATGAAGATATGTAACACAAGTAGCCTGCAAGTTCTCGATAATCAACCCTTTCTCTTTCCTTTATTTTTCTTCTTTCACTCACATCTCCAATAACATTTTTTGTTGGATGATTTCTTCGGATTCGAGATGAAAAACCTTTGTTCAAATCAACTGCCATTGTTTTGGTTGGTTCATCATTTGAAGTAACTGAAAGTTTTTCAGTATCTGCAGTTACTTTCTCAGCAGTAACTAACTGTAAATCAGTTTTTGCAGTTACTTCCTCAACAGTAACTAACTGCAAATCTGGGCATTTTCTTATTTTTCCTTCACTACGTTTTTGTGTTTGTACTTGACCCTTTATAATCCAAGCTTGCTTCGATACCATAGGATGTTGCTGGAAATTTAATGAAAAGTATCTAGATTTTTGGTTTTGACTCATTTGAAATATCATTTGTAGTAACTGATAACATCTTGGCCTTCTATGTCCAATGACTCCACAAAAATGACATGTGGGTATAAATCGTCGATTCTTTCTCGATGTTTCTTCTTTTCAGATAGATTTGGATATGTCATCTTTCTTCTCATTCACTTCAGAGCTCTCACCCTTATCGCCAATACCTTGAAGATCCCCTTTAACTTACCAATTTCTAACAAATTTTCTAGCTTTTCAGTACCTCTATTTAACATTCTCAATCCTTTTTCGATACTTACTAATTTCATTCTAGCTTTACCAAGCTTATTGAAGTCAACATCAAATTCTTTTCTAACTCTTGTATGGTTTTCTTTTATGAAAAGATTCTCTTTCTTCAATCTTTCATTCTTTTTATGCGTTTTCACCCATTTTTCACACATAGCTTTGTAATCCTCATAAATATTTTCTTTTTTGTCATCTAGGCTAGTACCATCGCTGTCATAATCTGATATTGGATCTTGAGCTAGATTGTTTTCAAAATTTTTCAAATTTCCCTTATTTCGACCTTTTGTTACTTCCTTCTTAATTGTTGTTAAACAAGTAACTGGACTTTTGCTATGTAAGGTAACCAATGCAGCATCATTTGCTATTTCTTCTTCTCTATCATATTCACTCTCGGAATTATTTTCACTCTAGGTGTTTGTGTAAGACTTTTCTTTTTTTTTTCTTCACAGTATTTGCATATTATATTTGGATTGAATGTGTCCGAAACCTTAACATTCATGACATTGAAAAGAACATTATATTTGCACATCAATCATTGAGAGAAATAAGTTCTCATAATATCAATAAATACGGTGATTAAGAAATAACATTTCAAATGAACAAATTTATATATTCAAATTAGAGTAGTACTAGATATCTATTGAAATATCAATTAGCACTAGTAGGATAACAAATCCCTTCAAATATACAAACAAATCAAATGTACAAGCAAGTTTCATATGCTTCGTAAAGATGTTAATTTCTTAAAACGATGGAATTTGATCAAAAGAAAAGGTATGGAATTAGCACGTATTTCTTGCATAAGAAAACGAAAATAGACTTCAGGGAAGCAACAATGCATTTTGCTCACTTGTGTTAACATTATGGGGTAGTAATCTACTTTTAGTTGTGAAGTAATTGAAGAACTCAACTGATAACTAGAAGGTACGATGAACAAGAAAATGAGGTTGACATCGTTTTTAGTATGTATCGGATTTTTCGCTCTAGTACGATGAACAAGAAAATGAGGTTGACATCGTTTTTAGTATGTATCGGATTTTTCGCTCTTTTGCAGAGCAAGAAAGATATTCCTGCGCCAAGGATGCAACTCGAAATATCTTTCTTGCTCTGCAAATTTCTAGGAATTTGTTTTAATTATGTATTCTGCGCAAATTTCTAGGAAAACTGTTGGCCTTGGACAGCATAAATTTTGAAAACGCTTTAATGATGTTCCTGCGCCAAGGATGCATTATCTATGGAGTCTCCTAAAGAGCACCATTTTGGATGAGTCAATCGTATCATGTCCAGGTTCGCTTTTCGTTCACAAGGAAGTGCCAATCTTTGATATAGGAAATTGAGAAAGACAAACTATTCTATCATTTTTCTTAGAGGTCTGGATCCATAAGATTAACGTGAGAAACATACCACTAGATTAATATATCTTTCAAAAAAAAAAAAAGAACAAATCAATTAGAGTTAGCTCATCAATATATCCCACCGAGAGAATAATATCACCCAACCAATAACTTCATATTTTCTCATTCAGCTTTTTGTTAATCTGTATAGCTTTTAGTTTCTATAAGATGGTGGCGAATTAGCAGGAAAAATGACGTGTAAAATGGACTCAAACAAGAATCAATATTCCTCAGAAGCATCGATGATGGAGGCGGGAACATCACGATAATCTTTATAGAACGTATATATATATATATATATAATGTGTTTTTCCCCCATGTCTTGACAAAAAAGAGAAGGAAACAAAAGTCAAATTAACGGATCTCCAGCATAAATGTTATAAACAGATTTACTTTTTGGTGACAGGTGCCTGTGGTCTACTCCATCGAGCTTAGGAGGTAAAGTTTTAGCACGTGTATCGCAAAAAAGAATCAGTATGCGAATAGTCTAGTCTCTCTCGCAACGTTATCCAACCCAGGCCTTTATATACTTTAGGAGCCTTCGACGATAGTCATGGCTCATCTAAATTGTGATAAGTACGAAGCTTTGTACAACAGATCTCTGCGTTAATTAGGGGGTTGTTTAATTTATTGTTTTTTTTCCCTTCTAACAAAAAAAAAAAAGATTTAGGATCTCCCACCTGCACACCAAATCTGCTAAATCAGGGGTAGAGCAAAAAATTAATTTTATTGGGGACAAGTTTTTACTAAATATTAAAAATATATATATAGAAAGTGAAGAAACTTATTGGTCAAAAAGAGGAAAATTTTTCTAATGAATGAATATAATTATATTTGTTGGGATTCACATGATATTTCTTGATAAAATATTAAGTTCTTATAGTTCTTAATATTAAAAATAATCATATGAAAGTAAGAAATCTTAATCATGAAAACGAAAATGATTGTATGTATATCAATTTTCAAAAAGAAAATTGG
>JANIHY010000209.1:11534694-11555804 GCA_027479065.1 Erythroxylum brevipes
ATTATATAATTAAAAATTAAAAATAATTTAAATGGATTCATATTTATAAAAAGAAAATTCATGTATTACAATATTTTACGGTAATTATATTTATTTTAGTCCATTGTAATTCTAAAAGTAGATATCGTAATTCACAAAGTTATATTTGCAAATTAGCTTTATTGATGAGTAATTTAAAAAAAATTATTGAATGGAAATATTATGTTTAAGAAAACAAATCATGAAATACAATGAGCTAAATAACGTAATTCAACATTCCATCGTTTTACAAGAACAAAAACCTTTATATTGTTTGTTGAGTGAGAATATCATATGATTTAACAATGAAAAATCGAACAGAAATGGTGAACTAAATATACCGAGCGAGAAGGATAAAATCATGCAAACAATCCATGTGAAAGGGACGTGGGATGTGCGGAATATTTAACAATTGTACCAAAAACCTTCAGCGATGTGTGGAATATTTACCAGCTGGCCTTTGCTATAACCATCCAAATCAGTAGTCTCCAAACGGGATATCTCAGAAATATGTAGGACTGACGTGAATCAGAGGATGTTCTTATTTGTGGAATATTGTAGATTAAAAGTTGGCATCCTAAATTACTAAATTTGTTTTGTATTAGATTTGTAGATTAATAACTAGAAACCGCGTTAACTAATAAGGCATACATGAACACAGAGAAGCATAAGCTAACAAATTAAATATAAATAAAAGGTTGTGATTCTCGTACGCCGTCTGCCTACAGGGATAGCACAAAATTGAGGTCCATTCTCTTCAAAACAATCCCAAGTCTTAAGCATTGTCTTTTTCATGATACAACCATATAAATATTGCACACTCAACCCGAGCAGCAATTCAACACACAACAAAGCTCAAAAGGAAAAGGATGGAGTCGCCTTTCTCTCGCTGGCTACAGTCTATGTTTGTCCTATTTCTCTTCTTATATACTTCACCAGTACTGTTGCATGCAAGACATCCTCCTAAGCTGAGTCGTCGGAATTCCACTGTCTATTCGGCCAAAGGGCAAGCAGAAAAGCTCATAAGAGCACTGAATTTGTTCCCAAAACATGAGGTCAACCTGGTCGCTTATAATGAAGACTCCTTGCCAAATGCTTCAGGAATTGTTGAGAAACAATTGAAACTTCATATTCTTGGTGACCCTGGGCCTTCTGTCCAAGACTTGGGTCACCATGCCGGTTACTATCGCCTTCCCAACACTGTAGGAGCAAGGTAACTAAGCTCCCACATCCTGTAAGAAAAAGCCTGCCCATTCCTGCTCAAGGCTATTGTCTGGTTTCTATTGATTGCGAATTTAAGTTTTTATATTATATATGCTGCTAACTGGCTGTTCAACTTATCTGCAGAATGTTCTACTTTTTCTTCGAATCCCGAAACAGTAAGAATGATCCTGTTGTGATATGGTTGACTGGAGGGCCTGGGTGTAGCAGTGAATTGGCACTGTTCTACGAAAATGGTCCTTTCCAGATTACAAGCAGCCTAGCTCTAAAATGGAATGACTTTGGTTGGGACAAGGTATGTATTCCTAATCATTATGCGATTTTCTTCCTTCGATTGTTGAACCCTGTTTTCTTCTCAGGTTCAACGTCACGGAATTTTTCAGTTTAACTAAATGGAAACTTGTCGTCCTTCAATTTGCAGGCATCAAATCTGATATACGTCGACCAGCCTACTGGAACTGGCTTCAGTTATTCTACAAGCGACAGCGATATTCGAACCGATGAAGCCGGTGTTAGCAATGACTTGTACAACTTCTTGCAGGTCAGTTCACTTCATCGTCAATTGCTAGTTTAGAATTTTTAACAAGAGCGTGACTTTATTGAATAACGATAGGCCTTCTTCAAAGCACATCCTGAGTTCGCCAAGAACGATTTCTATATAACCGGAGAATCTTATGCCGGCCACTACATCCCTGCTTTTGCCTCTCGGGTCCACCAAGGGAACAATAACAATGAAGGAATCCCCATAAACCTCAAGGTTAGTTCTTGTACATAATTGCAAATCAAGGACTGCTGATGTCAACCTTTTAACCTTATGGGAATGGGATGTTTCTCAGGGACTTGCCATTGGTAATGGCCTTACGAATCCAGCCATCCAATATACAGCATACCCGGAATTTGCTTTGGCTAACAAATTGATTCAACAATCTGATTATGACGACATCAAGGCCTTGGTTCCAGATTGTGTGCAACAAGCAAACTCGTGTGGTAATTTCTGTATCTGTTTTTATACATCAGTATCAATCTTTTGAGTAGAATGTTCCCGCAAGTAAGTTGTACTTTATGATAGCATTTCCTCAACAGGCAATCAAACTTTATTAAATTGCTCCAACGTATATAGTGATCTTCTGCTTGAATGCTTTGTTTCTCAGATTCTACCGGCGACGAAAACGACTGCTTGTCTGCTTATTCCTCTTGCAATAATATATTCGAATCCATCCTAGAAATCGCTGGAAATATAAATGTAAAGAAGAAAGCAAACCAACAATGATATTAATAATAATTTTTGATGTAGTTCGATCATTTAAGGAGATTTCTCCGCTGTTTTAAATCTGCAGTACTATGATATCAGAAAGACATGCCAGGGCCAGATGTGCTATGACTTCTCGCGAGTGGATAATTTCCTGAACCAAGATACAGTTAAGAAGGCTCTTGGAGTGGGAGACATAGATTGGATTTCATGCAGCACTGAGGTGTATCAGGCCTTGCAGACAGATTGGATGAAGAATCTTGAAAAAGGAATTCCTGCTCTTCTTGAGAATGGAATTAGAGTACTTGTATATGTTGGAGAGGAGGACCTGATATGCAACTGGCTCGGTAAGCCTCCTCATATTGTGGAATACTCAGAAAGGACCCAATTACAAAGTAGTTTATGCAATCACAACATTCGTATGTACTTGACACAGGAAATTCTTGGTGGGTAAATGCCATAAAATGGTCTGGCCAAAAACAATTTGTAGCTGCCCCTTCAGTTCCATTTACTGTTGAAGGCTCTGAGGCAGGAGAGCTGAAAAGCCATGGACCTCTCTCCTTCCTCAAGGTTAGGCCATATATCTTAGTACTCTGGAAAATCTTCTCTTGCAATTATGATAAGCTGATAGCTCACTCTGTCAAGTGCATGATCGTCTTTAACAAAACTAGGTTCACAGTGCTGGTCACATGGTGCCAATGGATCAACCAAAAGCTGCATTGGAGATGCTAAAGACCTGGATGCAGGGCAATCTAACCCTAGTCAACTACTAAACACCAGTCGGTTCTGCCTTTTCAGTTTGTCATTAGATGATATACAGTTTAACGAATCTATGTTGTCTCATCTTATATTCCATCTAAAACAGTTTTCAGATGTAAAATTCTAAAAAAATTTCAATTCAATAAGAAATTAATTTTCTAACCCTCAAATTCTTATTTTTACAAGTGGTACTATATTATTACAAGTTAGGTTTCTGAATTAAAAGTGGTACTATATTATTCAAATTATGCCAAACTATTGTGGAATCATGTTGTTCCTTTCTCTCTTAATAGTTTAAAGTAATATACTACGATGAACGAGTGACATTATAAACTCAAAATATGAAACCAACCAATCTTCTTAAGCAACAATCTCTCATAAATAACATTTTTCTAATATTATATCCATTTATATTATATATTCTATTATAAATTATTCCATTCTATTAAAAATCTTACGTTCAATAAATCATAATCTTAATCACATTTTTATTTTTCAATTTGAAAATCTATATTATTTAAAACTAATTATATTAAGATTTAGATTGATTTGATGTATTCAAATACTATTAATTGTATGAAATATAATTTTTTTGTATTCATTATATAATATCTTTAAATATGAATGTTCTTTTAATAAATTTATATATTAGGACATTTTAAGCTATTATTAGTAATTTCTTTGTTAAAGGACATACCATCAATTTATTAAGAAGAATAACAATGTTAACTTGTAATGAAATATGTTCTTTTCTAAAAATTACTACAAAAAGTTTATGCGTATAATTATTTTACATCATCATTTCATATTTAATTGAATACTATGTACCTGAAATTGTGTTAAAACAATAGAGTAGCACTTCACTGTGAAACGAGTTTCTAGGGGAAAAAAATTACATCAAAGGAAAACATGGCTAACAAACCTCAATGAGGCTAATCTCGTTTGTTAGGATCGGAATTGCGAGGACGAAATGGAGGAATCATGCAAGTAATAAAATGATTCACGGGGAAATGTTACAAGGATTTGAAGATGATGCTCCATCAGCTCTTTCCTTCAATGTTTTCTCCAACTCTTGATCAACTTTCCAAAATGCTGCGGTAACTGGCTCCAGTTTTTCATAATCCAGCTCGTTTGTGATAACACTCCACCATCCCTTAGTGTATCCGTGGCTCACCATTTCTCCAAGTTCCTTAAAATTTTGCTTCATCAAATCTAGATGTTCCATTGCTTGGTTGAGTTCTTGGGTCAACTCATTCACCTGCATCTGCCTGTATGCCTCTAGAATCGCTTCCATGGCTTCATCTTGATTTTCATTTCCACCAAGCAAGCGATTAGCAGCTACGTCAATGGACGGATGAGCAAAGGTAAAAGGTTTACCTGTAGGAGACAACACTCCGAATGCAATTTCACCACCAGTCAGTGTGACCAATTCGCTTGCTTTTTTATAAATACCTGATTTTCGCTTTGAGAAGGTTATAATTCTATCGCTTTCACTTTCGATTCTTTTTATTTCAATTTTCTGTTTCCCTTTTGTCTTTTTCCCTTCCATTGTTGAAATTTTGGAACCTGTAAGAAGTATAACAAGACAAGTAATAGGCTTGTAATAATATTCCTAAGAAGAATCTAAGTGAAGGTATATTTTCTTTGTTTAAACTGGGGTGCTGAGGGCATATTTATAAGATGATAAACCCTAAAGAACTTAACAATTAAGTTATTATTTGTGCTCCTTTCCTTTCTAAGTGAGATTTTTGTGCTAAAAATGGAAAAACTTATCATTAGGTCTTCAATTAACTATTAACAACCCATTTAATTTTATGCCAATTGCATTTCTTAAGAGAAACTAGATGTTCATATACGATAATGTTTACTAATTATAAACAGAAAATAATTTAATTTAATTTTTGGTATTAAATCTACAATTTCCTTATGACACTAGTTGAGCCCAAACCTTGTCTCCTCTCTAATCTATTTTCGACAGGTAGGCATCTTAATTTTACATTGATGAAAAACTAAGCAATGCTCAGGGCCGGGTAGCATTAATAGCCTATCATTATATTTGTAATTAAAAGTATTTCTCTGCAGTCGAGCTATTCTAGTTGAAGAAACATTAGTCCAATGTTAATTTAGTATTTGCATGTTCTCAATCACGTGAGCATTCCTTTCGTTGATGGTAAAGTAAAAAGGGTGCTTGCAAAAGCAAGTACACCTTTACATTTTTGGGTCTTTCAGATTAGATCTGCCGATGCAAAAGAGAATTGATTGAAATATTCCACCTTAATCAAATAGACTGATGTGAGTGGTCCTCGTCCCTTAATTAGAGATCTCATATTCGAGTCCTGAAAATAGAAAAATTTGTTTGACCAACATTTTATCTCTTACAGACTGACCTGATGTGAGCAAAAATTAGTCTGAGAACGAATAACTTAAAGGCATTTTCTTATAATTAGGACCCTCTTAAAACACCTCTTAAGCTAATCCAAAAAAAAACGAAATATTCCACCCTCGGGTTTATCACGTTTGAAGCAGGACGTCCTTTAACAATTTAAAGTAAAAGACATTCCCTGAAATCGACCATAAAGGCAAATGTCTTTTCCCTTTAATCAATTTCTACCGCCTGATAGAATTCTTTTATCTACATGCACTACCTACTACCGACGCATATTCTTCACTTTCTTTTCTTATTTGAAGAGCAAGCAATATCTTCTTTTTCTCCTTTTCCGAAAATAGTCGAGAAGCTAATGTTAAATCAGCAGTCGAAATGTGAAATGAATGATCCCTTCATGTTCGCGTCTTGCACCTGCGCGCACAACAATCGGATCATGTCTTGTAGATGAGCCTGTCATATTACTAACAATTTTGTGATGGAATCTTTGAACTGTTTAATGAAAAACGAACAGTAAATCAGTCCCAAAGTCTGTAAACACTGTGATTTTCTGTGGTGAATTTGCATACAACTCAATGCACTGATTATCCAAGATGTAAACAAAATCATTATCTTAAAAGGAAGTCGAGAACTCTGAGCCCATAGAATCTATATTGCTCTTTACACGAAAGTTATTGAAGCTGTAATGTAGGTCAGAGTTTTATGCTTCTTCCAAGTCAAGATGCCTTAAGACGTTGGAGTAAAGTCATTGCACAAAGACAGATGTATGAACGTGTCATATGTAGAGTAGATCGAGGCCCACCAGAGTTCAATTAAATGAAGATCCTTTTAAGATAATGGCATCTTCTACGCAAGAGAATTCCACAAATTCCCATTTTTTTATTCGTTACAACGAGCAGAGCACTCTTATCATCATTATCAGCATCATCATCATCATCACCCAGTCTGAAATCTCGCAATGAAACAAGATTTGGGGAGGTCCGATAGCACGTAACTTTACCCCTACATAATAGAGCATTCTTATGTTTATAATAAAGTTATAACCGAACCCCACAAAGAAACCTTGCTTGCAATCTTATGCTTCCTTGAAATTGAAGGAGAATTTCCTTAAATAAAGAGAATATGAAAATAACATATAATCCCATGGTTGGTTGGCTTTCATCCTCATAATTATTTTAATCAGGTTAGAACTTAGGAATGAACACCTCCATTAGCATTTACTAATTCACAATAAACATTCAAAGAATGCCCTAAAAGATGCATGCCTTGAGACAAAAACTGTGTGTAAGTCGGGCTAATGATTGTTGATTCGTCAAAAGAAAAGGGCAATATTGGGTGGAAGGAATGAATGATTTCATTCATTTTTATAGAGGACTTCAAATGGACTATTTTAATTCCAGTGCCGTTTCCTAAGTTCATTCATAAAAGCTAACTTCAATCAACGATAGGCAACAAAATGTCTACATACAAAAATCACATCCTTTTTTGCGCTTGCTTTCCCACAAGAGAAGGTTTAAGATTCGTTTGTATGGGTAATTAATTCAAACTTGTACGCTATAAAGTTCAGGGCATTAGAAAAAGTGTCTCCTGTAAAGATGATTGACTGTTACAGGAATTCTGTATATAAACATTATTCAGGAAGCAGAATATCTACTTGTAAATCTTTTTATTAAGCAATAGATAATCTCCTGTCTCCGCTTGCACTGTGTTGAACACAACCTTCTCCTCAAGTTTCCAGTGAACTAATTAGCCATTTCTTCTTTTCATACAGAAGGTTAAAATTTCATAGCTCAAAAAGCAATGGCATCTATTTTCTCTTGCATTCTGCTTTCTTTATGCCTTTTTGTCTTTATTATTTCACTAAAGTCGGAGGCAATGTCTCCTGACGAACCAGAATGCTTCTCTTCAACGAGCAACTCGCCCAGAGGGCGGGCAGAGAAGCTCATAAGAGACCTCAATTTGTTTCCAAAACATGGTATCAACATAGGCATAGATGATGACTCTTTGGTCGGTGCTCCAGTGATTGTTGAGAAGCAATTCAGTTTCGATCTTCTTGGTGATATTGCGCCTTCTGTTAAAGACTTGGGCCACCATGCTGGGTACTACAGGCTTCCTCATACTAAAGCCGCAAGGTAATAAAGCATTTTATAGCCTGCTCATGGTTATGAATTGTTTCTCGGCTCTGGTTTTGATGGTACAGAGATACATGATTTTGATTGGTTGGCCTTCTCCTATGGACTTTGATAAGTCTTTTGGTTTCTCAGATTGCGCACAAGTTTACATCATACCTTATATTTAGTTTAGTTACATAGTGTTTTTTTCATTAATTGGTTACAGAGTTCCGTCACATAGCTAACATTTCTACATTGTTGTCTGAATGTGTTCAGAATGTTCTACTTCTTCTTTGAATCAAGGAACAAGAAGGACGATCCTGTTGTCATATGGTTAAGCGGAGGACCAGGTTGTAGCAGCGAGTTGGCGTTGTTTTATGAAAATGGTCCTTTTCAACTAACCAACAACTTGTCTCTTGTGTGGAATTACCATGGTTGGGACAAGGTATGTACTTGATGCTTTTATGTGGTAAGACTTTTGAAATGAGTTATCGGCCACAAGACATGCTCACCCGTTAGCCCAATTGAGTTGTAGGGTCGTTTTTCAAGTTGAATGCAGACATCACAGTTGCATATTCGCAGGTTTCAAACGTCATATATGTTGACCAACCGACTGGAACAGGCTTTAGTTACACAGCAGATGCTAGTGACGTTAGACACGATGAAACAGGGGTTAGCAATGACTTGTACGACTTCTTGCAGGTCAGTTTCTGATGGTTTCTACAGCAACAATATTTTGTGCTTCCAATGATGGGTTGACAACAGCAAAACTTGAGAACAATATATATCCACATAACCTGACTTTTCCAATGATGACGCTAGGCTTTCTTCAAACAACATCCTCAGTTTGCTAAAAATGATTTCTACATAACTGGAGAATCTTACGCTGGCCACTACATCCCTGCCTTTGCTGCTCGGGTGCACCAAGGAAACAAGAACAAAAAAGGCATTCACATAAATCTTAAGGTATCTCTTCGCTTTTTATTCAATTTCAATTCATTTAACTTCATGCACGCATTATTGCAACCATAATGTAGCATAACCAAAGAAATGATTTAACAGGGCTTTGCCATTGGTAATGGCCTCACTAATCCTAGCATCCAGTACCAAGCATACACGGACTATGCTTTAGAAAACAAGTTAATTCAGCAATCCGATCATGATTGGATCAACGGAATGATTCCAGATTGTCAGCAAGCTATAAAAGATTGTGGTTTTTTTTCTCTCTCTCATTTACTTTGTGCATTGTGTAAAATTAATCCAAAGAAACTGTGGAGATATGTGTCCAACTGTTACATACAAATCTAGAAATCAATGACAATTGATTAAAAGCTTGGTTGACTCAATTTCCAATTTCTCAGGCAGCGGCGGTGAATCTGCTTGCGAAAATGCATTTTATGTTTGCACCAGAATATTCAACGAGGTCATTAACGTTGTTGGCAATTTAAACGTAAGCAATATTCTGCATATCCTATTTCCATATGAAAAAACACAGCATTCCGATAAAAATAGAGAAGCTGAATAACCAATTTCGTAACATGTGATTTACTTGACTATGCAGTATTACGATATTAGAAAGAAATGCGAGGGCAACTTATGCTATGACTTCTCAAACATGGAAAACTTTCTAAATCAAAAAACAGTAAGGGATGCTCTGGGGGTTGGAAACAGGGACTTCGTTTCATGCAGTAGCGAGGTTTATGACGCCATGATAAGGGACTGGATGAAAAATCTCGAAGTGGGAATTCCTGCACTCCTTGAGGACGGTATCAATGTGCTTATTTATGCTGGAGATCAGGATCTCATATGCAATTGGCTTGGTAAGCGTTTCTTTTAATAGGTTAAATAATCTGATTCTGTCCCTGTGATGTTACAGGAACCTAATTGATACTGCATGTTCTGACGTAACTACACTTTTGGCCAATGGCATTTGGCAGGGAACTCGAGATGGGTCCATGCCATGAAATGGTCTGGCCAAAAGGAATTTGCAATAGCTTCTACAGTTCCATTTTTCAGTGAAGGCCAAGAAGCAGGACAACTAAAAAGCCATGGACCTCTCAGTTTCCTTAAGGTCTCCCCTCATCCACTCATCCTATTCTCTGTCTCTCATTTGTTTTTGAGAAACTGATTAGACATGTAATGACAACCAGGTTTACAAAGCTGGTCACATGGTTCCAATGGATCAGCCAAAAGCTGCATTACAGATGTTGACAAGCTGGACGCAAGGAAAGCTTGCCATGACTAGCAGTAAACACAATGTTGCTCCCAAGTAATCACCTAACCTAAATTTACATTTTCCTGCTAAGCAGTTAAAGAGGATTTAAACAATACCAAATTTCTAGTTTCAGTGTTTTGATCACAAATCCGTCGCAGGTATATAATAAAAGATATCTTCTTTTTGTGTATGTGTTTCCGTGTAGGCTCAATTAATCCTATGCTCAGTCCATCTCAGACAATTGTTTAACTGGAACCACTAACCAGGTCCCATGTATAAACAGTTAAACACATAGAAATTTGCATAGGCAAGCAGCATAACACGCATGTACAGGTTTATGAAGGACATATTATTTGCATTACTGCAACAAAGTGAAACAGAGGCTGCTAAGAGATGTCCCAAGTCCCTAATGCCAGACGAATTTTCCATCTTGTTAAACTATTCCTCAGGACATTAAAAATACGACCAAGTAAATTTATCATCCGCGAGCCACGCTCATCAGCTGCACAGGAATATAAACAGAAAGCTATCCCACACCACAAGAAAGAACAAACAACACGTGCTTAATCAATCCACATCATACCATCGTTTAATAACAACTTTTGAACATAAAAGTATGGTGAACAGAACTATAGAAGAAGGTATTAAGAGCTTGCTCTTACTCCATACAATTTTCTCAAACTTTCAATTGCAGGCTGGAAGCCAGACCTTAACGGCACGACAGATGCTACCCGCAAGTGTTGAGCATTACCACTCTTCGGCTTAGACAATGTCATTCTAAACATTTCTCCTTCCAGGATTTTATCAGCATCCAGAGCTGCAAAAGGCATAACATAATTAGTTGCCCGAGTCTTTATAATACATCCAAAAGTAACCGAGTGATTTGGTGATCACTTAAGCATTAACGAAAAGTTCTTCTACTGTAAATTAACGGCAACACAAAATTCTATAACGATTTTTAGAAGGTACAATTATTAAGTTTATGTTTCAAAAGACAAGTGAACTTCATCAAAAGCCGAATAAGTACCAGAAAAAGGGTGAAACTTGGCAAAGTCGAAAAACTCGTCAGCAGAGCAACCGAACAAGACCCTGGCAGCCCTATCAAAGCATACAACATTGCGAACCTCTGTATCGGTGGCAATTGACACCTGCCCATAATTCACCCGAAATAGGATATCCAGGAAATCCATCACGAAAACCAAGAAAACAAGGAGAGAAAGAGAGAGAGAGAGAGAGAGAATCGAAAAAAGAGGAAAAGGACTTACAAGAACCCGAAAGAGGCGTTTGAAGGAGGAGAAAGTGCCAATGTTGTAATGGGAGCAGGATTTGCAGATGGAATTCGGGCTTTCAGGAAGAGTTCTCTCGCAGAGAGAACAGGCTCTGTACCAGAGTTGGTTGGAGTGGTCTATAGCGATAACTGTGCACATCACTGTTGTTGTTGCTGCTGCTGCTGCTACTGTCCCCTCCATGGCTTTACTTCATCGCATAAAGAGGAAGTCCAAAGCTTGTTCCTTTGCCCCCCAAAAGCTTCTCGAGTACGAGGGTCTGGTTCAGCCGAACGAGGGATGATTCTACTATTAAGGCTTAGGCCTTTTGGGCCTTCTATTCTCAAACACAAATTCTAACTCATTAATGCTATATGAAATACTAATCAGGCATTGGCATTCTGAAAAAAATTTTAGGACTGACAAGCCAAGTGCAGGAAAGCATAACCAGACTAAGTTTGCTTGCAGTTTCTTACCCAACAGGCAGAACCTTTTTCATTGCAGCAAGAAGGTGAATTGACAAAACTCATCGAACCCGCAGCCATGCTTCCGGAGAAAACATAAAAACCAAATAAAGTGCTTCTGAACCATAACTATTGAGCATTTCAAAGAAGGTTCATGTAGAATGGAAAAGGACGATTCATATGGTACAAGGAAAGCCTTGCAAACTCAACTAATATCTGAATTCACTCGTAGGAATTCATTTGTCTGGGAACTCAATGCTAGGAGCTAAAATTCTCGCTCACCTTACTCCTTTCACAGAAACTTTACATCCTAATATGTTTGTCAAGACATTATTAACTCGTAAAAAAGTTATCTTTTTTAGCAGAATAGGTTTCATTAAGTCGAGCATTATGCAGTCGGAGTTGAATTATTTCTTTTTCCGCAAGAAGTGACTTCCAGGAGGGATCTAACTACTTTTGGCCGGGCATGAGAATGAAAATCATAAAGTGAATCAAATGAACTACATTGAACGCTTGCATCATGAAGAGGAGATAGCAAATGAACTACAACGACTTGCATCATGAAGAGGAGATAGCAAATGAACTACATTGAACGCTTGCATCATGAAGAGGAGATAGCCCATCACGCAAGAGCCAATAAATGATTGGAATGACTATAACCATGTATACAAGGAGTATTTAAAAACAGATTTCGCACATTGCACAATACAACATTGCAATAGAATGTATACCCTCACGTTGCAGCAGTTTGAGAATGGTTGTATACAGATTGCTGAAGTACATGACTACCGTTGGAATGTGCTTGGAATATTTGGAAGCCTTTGTCAAATACAGAACTCACAATGGAAAAGTTATCCATGTAAATTCCCAAGTAAGATACCAGAGGTTCACCCCGACTCTTCTCTATAACGAATTTCAGTTGCCGAGATTCCACAGTTGGAAATTGCAAAAGCCTTTGGTAGCCAACTGTGGTGCCATTAATCATTTTCCACCAATCCCCAACCTTACTAAGGATCTCAAGATGGAATCCAATAATTCGTTGTCCCATGTGAATCGGCTCTTGAACTCTCAAAACATTGAAAGAAACTGATTTCTGAAGGGTTAAATGCAGCACCCAAGTGGATTCATTCTCCTCAGGAGCCCAATAGGTGAAGATACCTTCACTAAAAATATTGTAGGGGTCAAAGCTATGGCCACCAGTACTTCCTCTTGTACTGCTGGCATTTACAATGGCTGTGCTGGCTAGATTATATGAAAATATGGACCTCCGAAGCTCAGAGAATTCTTGAAGTACTTGTATATCTTCAGCTGATATAAGGCCCGAAGAGTTTGGAGGTACATTTAATAATAAAAGACAGTTTCTGCCCACAGATTTGTAGTATATGTCAAGAAGCTGCTTTGCAGACTTTGGCACTTCTGATGCATGCCAAAACCAGCCTGGTCTTATGGATACATCACACTCTGCTGGCACCCAGTCATGACCAAATGGGTCTCCTCCCTGTGAATACCTAATTCATAGTCAAAAAGAAGAAAATGAATCCTGGCATTTAAAGTTTTACTTCGCAATCATTTCCATTTTTATCTCTTAGCCTTCTAAATTAGGACATGAAGATATTGAATAAAGATCTTTTTCACAAAGGAAAGGAATACTTAGCAAGGCAAGATTCTGCTGGTTAAACTACAACGAACCTTATCAACCCAGTTAAGCAACTAACTCTAATTACTTTGCTACTAAATCCACAAATAAGAAAATAATTTGCTTGTAATTTCTAAACCTTTAAACCTTTTGTTAAAGTGACCGTTTCATCACAATAACTTAAGCTATTGTGTGAGGCCAACTCAATTGATTTTATATATTCTCTAACACACCCCCTCAAGTGAAAGTCATTTGGGCTTGAAACTTGTAAAGGCTTACTTTACCTTGTACTTAATTTACTTAGAATAGGTGGGTGGTAGGATTCGAACTCATGACTATTTGGTCATAGAGGCTCTGATACCAACTTAAAGTGACCGTTTCATCACAATAGCTTAAGCTGTTGTATGAGGCCAACTCAATTGATTTTATATATTCTCTAACACCTTTTCCTATAAAAGCATTTCTCCAAATAGATGAACATTACAAAGTCTGACATGCAAATGACCAGCAAAACTATGAATAAGTCCATTGCCTTTGGAATATGGCAGCACAATTCTGTAATGATGACTATGCTAGTATTTTTTTAGAAGTTGTTGATCAGATTGTCCAAGAATGAGAACTGTGAGGTTACAAACCAATAAATCCATTTCTTAATCTATAATTAAGGTTAAGGCTGTGTATTTCTGGATCTTCCTAGACCCTCATCTCAGAGAAATTTTCTACTAAATATTGTTGTTGATATAGTTTTGAAATATATATCCTTCTTTGATAAATTCAGTCTGAAATCTATATTATTCAGTTTTGAAGGATGGAAAAGGCTAAATTTTGCTGAGTCAAATGCTCTCTATTAGAAGGAAAGAAATGATTAATCAAAACAGAATCAGATTCTGACTTCAGTCCCAATTGAAGGATTGACAGCAATCAAGAATGGAGCTAGACAAAACAACATATAATCCACTTCAGCTAAACACATCACCATATAAACAATGGAGCTAGACAAAACAACATATAATCCACTTCAGCTAAACACATCACCATATAAACACTCTTTCAGCAGCACATTATGTCTATCAAATCCTTGCATTCAATCCCAGCGTTACATTAACAGGTAAAAGAGATACATTTTATTTTAGTAGAATAATTAATGAAAGTTCTCCTAATAAACAAGTTATATTTAAGCAAATTAGGGCAACATTAAGAAGAATGAAAGAAAATTCAAAACCTTGTAATGAATTTATCTACATAAGAACTTGACCCTAAGCAAAATGAGCATAAAAATAAGAAGTTAGGAACAAATGAACTTACTTGGGATCTGTACCTCCGATCTTCGCAGCACTTCGATTAAAAAGGGACCAGCAAGTGGAGCCAGCTACTCCCCTCTCATCACCAATCCACCTTGTGTCAGGACCAGCATCAGAAAAAATAACAGCTTCTGGCTGAAGTTGACGTATGAGACTAAACCATCTATCGAAAAAGTACTCCATGTCCTTTTCTCCCTCCCCTTTTGCACCATCCAACCACATCTCCTTGATCGATCCATACCTGTTGCAAAACTTTCTTTTATTAAAACATGTTGCAATATGAATAGCATGGAATGACTGTAAACATATCAATAGCATGGAATGACTGTAAACATATCTCCTGTTTTCCCTTCATGGCGTCACCGAAAAGCAAGAGCTAGTACGTCACCAAGAATAAATTCACTGGAAGACTTGATATTTTCCTAAATGATAAATAAATTCTTCAGTTCTTCTCACAGAAAGTGAAAATCTAACAAATTGCATGGAATAAGAATCCCAAACTTTCACTTCCAAATTTTGGGAAGAAAAATGATCATATAACCATCTTTAGCCAAGCTAAAGTTCAGGATAGAAGAATTCTGGAAATGCCGAGGCATGGAAGTTGGAAGAGAAACTAGATGCCTAAAACTAAAAGTGCAGAAATCAATTTCAAGATTTTTAATGGAGAATAGGAGTTAAGCAAAAGTCCTTCCGTAGATGCAAAGTAAAACTCAAACTTCAATAGAAGTCCTGGAAGCACGTACTTTATAAACATTGCAAGAAACTAAGACGATTTGCTTTCTAAAAACACTCGGTTAACGAATCAAATTGCAGAAATTAGCAGTCCCGAGCAATTTCATTAAAAAACCAAAATTGGTCACGAAAAACAAGCGCCCTTAAAACATAGAAAAACGCATAAAACATACCGGGTCAATAACTCAGTCATTTGTCCCATGTAAAATTCATTGTACTCCAAAGTCTCCCCGTAACAAAACTCATGCCTATCCCAAGGAGAAAGATAAAGCCCCAAGTTGACACCACCTTCTTTAGCAGCCAATGCGATCTCTTTAACGACATCTCCACTCCCATTTCTCCAAGAACTCGACTTGACAGAGTAATCAGTATATTCACTAGGCCACAAACAGAACCCATCATGGTGTTTTGCAGTAAGTATAATCCGATCAAAGCCAGAGTCTTTAGCAACCTGGACCCACTGGGTGGCGTTAAGTTGAGTCGGGTTAAAAACGGACGGGTCGGCATGGCCAGAACCCCACTCAGAGTCGGTGAAGGTGTTGGTTCCGAAGTGAAGAAAGAAAGCCATTGAGGAGAGCTGCCATTGGAGCTGAGAAGCTGTAGGGATGGGTAGAACGGGAAGTGGAGGTGGCTTATTGGTACAGATGGAGAAGGGTACGAGAGAGAGCAGTAATGACAGTGAAAAAATGAGAAGATTGAGGTGGGTATACATGGGATTGATCCGAATCCTCTTCTATATGTTGGAAGAGGAGCGATGGAGTTTGTTAAGAGGTCGACAGATACCTGCAGGGAGGACTACATGATAAACGAAGAAGAGTTGGTTGGGTTTGGGGTATTACTGTAATTTGCCATTCAACAATGACTATGATTTATCAGCCAAGGCAAGTGTGTCTGGCTAGAAACAGCTACAAGCTAAGGTCAGCATCTGGGAAAATAAGTCAGTAAGTGTAGAGCAAGTTCCGGGGGAAGACTTTGTTTGATTAGAAGACAGAAGAGAGACAAAAGTAATCTTTGCTTGTAATGCTCTAATTTACGGAGTTCAAATATGCTTTTACAAATTACAAGTGAAAACAAAAGTAATAGTTGGCACTATCTGCTGGTTTCTCTGGTCCTGACATAATCGGATCATATTCGACACCCCTTTTTCTTGGAAGACATCTTTGATGCAGGCCGTTTTGGATTATGCGCACCACGTGCACTTAGTTGACACCTGGCAATATAGGACTCAGCTGACCCCTGTTCGACATCGTGCTTCACAGTTAGGCTGGCACTCATCAGCACCAGGCTGGGTGAAGCTCAATACTGATGGTGCTTTCTCAGGACCCAATAATTCTGCTACTGCAGGTGGGCTACTGCGCGACAGTATAGGTATATGGTTGAGCGGCTTTGTCCAGAACATTGGGGGGTGCTCCTCGTTGAGTACCGAATTTTGAGGGGTCCTTTCTAGTCTTAAGCTCGCTTGGGCTTCGGGGTACCGCCATGTCGTGCTAGAGGTGGACTCGAGCACTGTGACGAATCTGCTCCCTTCTCTTCAGTCGCGGGCTACTTCCTCCAACCCATTTGTTTTGGGCATCCATGAGCTGCTTTCTCGCAACTGGGTTGTCACTATCCGACATATTTATCGTGAGGGTAATAGGAGTGCGGACTGACTTGCGCACTTTGCCGGCCAATTTCTCCTAGGATTCACTAGTTTTTAGCATCCTCCGAGGGGCTGCCTATCTCTCCTAGAAGAGGATGTGTCGGAGGTCAGGCACCCACAACCTAGCATGTAATATGTCTTGTTAATTTCTTGCTTTACAAAACAAAAAACAAAAAACAAAAGGGGTAGATTTGAAACCTTGTTTAAGCAAATCCAACTTTAGGATGGCAACTTCTTGGTTCAATCAGACCTCTTTGATCCTAAGCTACTAAATGATATGTTTGCCCTATTAATGGTTTCGAGTTTTGAGTTTCAATGAATATGTAATTTTTTAAATTTGAAATTTAATTTATTTTCTTTTGAAGATAACGATTCTTAAGAGGAAATAAAATTATAAAATAAATACTTCCTACCTTATTTATTTTACAAAATTCGAAAGGATTTTACTAATCACATATTTCGTCAATCAGCTCCAGATTTCTCTTAACTGATGATTATTGCAAGATTCTAGCAGAAATAATATTAAAATTTTAAAGTCAACTTAAAATAAAAGTAAAGCACTAGTTAAAAGAAAATGTCAATTTAAAGAAGAATCATTATATTTTGCAAGAATCTTTGAAATATTTCTAAATCATCAATATTTTTGAAAGTCATATATTGATCAAAATTTCTTGTACTTTGAAAAGTGACAATTCTTTTTGTGACAGATCGTTGAAGTTTATATGGAGAAAATTACTTTTCATTTATTAAGAGCTTATAGAGGTTAGTAAAATACTACTAGTGTGTAAGGTTGAAGAACTTTAAAAATATATTCATAAGCTTATAAAGGCTAAAAAAAACTATTAGTGTGGAAAGTTAAAGAATCTTGAAAAATATGTATTCGAATCTTGAAAAATATGTATTCCTGAGCTTAAAGAAGTCATCAAAATACTACTTAGATTTTTATAACTAGATATAAGCTTGTTATAAGTTGAACTATTATAAATTGATAATGTCTTTTTCTCTTTTTTTTTTTCTAAACTTTTATATTTTCACATTATATTATATATGTGTTTTTTTCAACAAGAGGTTCCTTCACTGTTATAATAGGCTTCCTTTGTTTTCAACTTGTTAAAGATTCCTCTCATTTTAACAAGTATCTTCTGTTTTAAATTGTCTTAATTAGATTTATCCTTTAAGAGACTACTTATATTACTTATATAGAGTCCTATTGTTAGACCCCTAAGTTCCGGAGCAGTTCTCAGCTACCTTGATGAGGAGCCTTAGGCAAGAGGTTAGCTGGATTCACACATGAGGGAGGCATGCGAAAATACTAAGGCAAATACGGGCGAGTGGAATCGGACTACTCAATTAAGGCAAGAAAAAATAATTAACGAATAAATCCATAAATCAATAAATAATTAATTCAAATAAAATAAAATAAAATTTTCGGGGCCCAACACTAATTTAAACCCAAATTTAAGAATTAAGAGTCAAAAAGTATATTAAAAACTATGAAAATGTCGACAATTTATATGATAAACTTGGGCTTAATCAGCTAACCATTTGTCACGAGACATGCTATTGCTATCGTCGTCTGTTGGTTTATATGGATCATTCTTAATGATATCCCAAAGATCAATATGTGTGGATTCTATAAAGAGCCCCATCCTGTCCTTCCAATAATGATAATCTTCACTATTGAATGCAAAAGGTCTTGTGATCAAAGCACCTTCAGCTATAAAAACATGTGATTCAACCATGGATCTTTGTCCTCATTTTGTAACAGTGTTTCTTGGAAACCTCGCTATGATACCAATTGAAGTAAATCACTTGTTAATATAAAAATCATGCATAATATGTAAAATACACAAGAAAGGGGGTTGAATTATGTAATCTTTTCAGAGATATTAATTTTTAGGAATTTCTTGAATTTCCTTACAAATTCAAATGATCACAAAAACACTTTACTAATGTCGATAAGTAATGCAATCGCAAGAATTATTATCTACTCTTCTAACAATAAAAAAAATTAAAAGATAAGGGTTAGAGAATAGACACTGCGATTTTATACTGGTTCAACCTTAACCTTAGACTACGTCCAGTCTTCAGAGTTTATCTAAGATTCCACTATACTCTTCCACTTTACAAGTAGTCTTTCTACAATTGCAAAGCCTCTTCAAGTCTCTCTCACAAAATATTCTTTATCTGCTTTCTTAGCCTCTCCAAGTTCTAGCTTTTCTTTCTCTCTCTAGGAAAGATATTTTTTAGCTTCACGTTACAGATATATTCGCTCTCTTCTTTTGCACTTTGAATGCAGAATTTCTCTAAATATTGTACAATCAAATTTTCTCTCTTGTAAAAACGTTATTAGTTTATGACTAGAACTAGTATTTATAGCCTAAGTCTTTAACTTTCTTCTTGAGAAACTATTTCTTGAATCTTCTAGAAACCTTTATTAATTGAGTCCTGTAACTAACTCCAACTAACTAACAAACTGACATTCTAAAATAGCATCCTTTTGTATCGTCTAGTATTATACTTCTTCTAGTTTTGCTTCATCTGGTATCACGCTTTTTCTGTTATCACGCTTCTTCTGGTATCGATGTGTATCATCTATTATTGACGTATATCGTCTATTGTTGACGTATCATCTGGTAGTGATGTAACGTCTGGTGTTGATGTATCGTCTAGTGTTGACTAAGTGTTACTTACATTTTTCTGTGTACTTAACAAACTTATCAAAACAGTTCATACATTTCTAAGATTATTATTATTTGATTATCATACAAATTAATAGAAGTGAAGTCTTCCTGACTTAACAATCTTTGCATGATTTTAACCCATGATAAGGCAACTCAAATTCTTTTTTATTACAGATAATTGTTTCTCAAGTTAGGTAGAACTAGATACCCTAGCTAGCATAATAAAATGGTAGTCATAAACTTCTTAAAGAGAAATATTATAACTAGCTATGAAGGCCCTTAATGGTAATCATGAACAATGAAACCCAATTTAATAGTAGGAACTTAAGGGACTTTTATGAAGAATTGAAAATTAAACATTACTTTATGTCCTTTGCATATAGACCAAGAAAATAAAGAGGTTACAAATAGGAAAGTATTACAAGGGTTATAAGCCAAAGATAAAGATATAAAAGGCCCTTGGGTTGAAAAGATCTCTAACATTTGTGTATACTATGGGCATATCAAATAATACCTAAATACATCCTTTAACCTAATATTTAGTGCTAAATCACTAATGCTTATAAAGTTTAAATTGCTAAGTCTGAGGGAACAATTGTACAAATCTTATGATAATGATCAAATTTGTTCTAAGCTCAACTTAGTTAAAGAGTAAATGGATTTTGTGACTATAAAAAGTGAAGCATGCTAATAAAAGATTTCCGGCTAAAAATTCATAAGATAAAAAAGCAAACCATTATTGTGAGAATGAATCTTGTTAAAATTAGAATTCTTAGAAAAAAACACTCTTAAGACAATCTATCTCCAAATTAGTTTAAACAATACTGTATATGAAATACTATCATGCCTAGAAATTATAAACATGAAAGACTTGACAAATTAAAAGTGTCTCTTATTTGGACCTCAACCCATTTGAAAATCGATTATCATTAGGATAAATTCCAAAAATTTTATATGTATAAGTACATAATCATCAATAAAGTATCTATATTTAGTTTCCATATAATTGAAATCCAATCATGATAAACAAAAATAATTATAGGTCTAAAAGCTACAGGTTTATGATCACAACTTTTTGATATGTGTAATTTTTAATATTTTAACCTCACTATTCTGCAAGTATACAAGTCATTCACATAGTATCTAAGGTGTCAATCCCATTAGGAGGGTTAATTTAATCCTATACTCTAAGGTTGAAACTAATTGCAGAAATTTAACTATAACTAAGCTAGAACAATAACGTCATTTAATCAACCAATTCAACTTAAGAATTAATCACAAAATATTAACCAATCAGCAAATTGCAATGCACATACCAAGAATCAACCTAAGGAACTACCAATTAAGAGAAAAGGAAAATTTTTACCTATATTCAATACTAACCTAATTAATTATGAAAGGTCAGATTATTAGTCTTAGACTATCCTAGGGTT
>JANIHY010000209.1:11641823-11654894 GCA_027479065.1 Erythroxylum brevipes
CGTAGCACTTCCGAACTGTGGGATATGCGTCGGAACGACCCACGGGCGTCCCGGTGTGTACCCTACGGTGAGGGGGCGCTACAATAGAGATAATTGTGGTTGAAATGGCCATACAGATAGGTAAGCCATCTCCGCCTACATCCATGAACTCGAGAGTTCATAAAACAACCTATGAAGCGAAGGATCGGTCTAACGGATTATATCTGACAACCATTAAGAAATCCAATCCTTACCATCTGCAAAGTGGACTTTTAGACATAAACATAGCGAAGGAGACTCTTGATAAAGTCTCCCAGAGATACACAGAGTCTCATCTAGTATTGAAACAAGTGCCTTGATGAAAGTATTATTCTCCATGAAGTATACAGGAGAAAAGGGGAGTAATGGAGTACTTATCGAGAATAATTCATTTTCATAATAAGTGAAGATATTGAGACTTCAATGCTTTGATATCCCGTTGTGTTGCTGAGGTGGAGAAACTCAAGTTGTTATTCCTACAGTTCTTGAAGCGACTTAAAGGGAAGACAAAGATGAAGCCCATTAAGTTCAAAGGTAGAAAGTTCAAATCTTCTACACATGCTAACGTTGGTCAAACCAGTTCTGGTAAAGGTCCCTAGAACATAAAGAAACCAGTAGTATAAGGTTTAAAGGAAAGACTGTGACCATTAGGTTATTCCTTGGCTTGTCAATTATGAATCTAATTTGCAATAGTCGCATTAAGTATAAGTGACTATTTAGTGGAACATCTGATAGTTACTTCCACAATACAGTAGTGCATATATAGGATAAAGCCAAATAAAGGGAATGAGGAACTGATGGTTCACAGCAATAAAGAGGTAGAAGTAACATCTATAGGGGATGCATATACTGAACTTTATAGTAAGGTTCATTAGGTTTTACATGACACATTTTATATGTGATTTTTTGATTAATTAAGGACACTGAAAGTTGACATATTGCATTTAATACTTCTGTTGTATAGTTGTTTTTTAGTGTAAAATATAAAGGTGTAACTTTCTTATCATATGGAATGTATAGAATGTGTCTTACCTCGAATTAGATGTATACTTCTTCATATCATGTTAAACAAGGTATGAAGGACCTAATGAATGAGAAGTCATATATGGTATGGCATAAAAGTTTAAACCACATTTCTAGAGCTAGGATTAAGAGATTGATCAAGAAAAGCATTTCCCAATTCTAGATTAAGATGATCTGGGAACATGTGCTGACCGTTATAGGGGTAAGTTGACTAATAAGGATAATGGGGTCAACTCATATTTCTATCTTGTTGAGTTGGATACATAAAGATTTCGGTAGACCTCATACAATTGCATTGTGCAATTCTGAAAGTATTCTGACATTTCTTGGTGATTATTCCCATCAAAGTCATGTGTTCTTACTTAAAGTCTGAAGGTTGAGAACCAGTTGGAAAAATTCATCAAGATAGTCAGATTTGACCATGGAGGAGAATATCATGGCAAATATAGTGTTTCAGGACTTTAAAAGGTCTGTTTGCCAGATATATGGAGTCAGCTGAAATAGTATTATGACGAGTAGTTTTGAGCAAAATGGTGTATTGTCGAAAGGTATAATAGCACCCTAAAGGACTTAAATAAGTCAATGTAGAGCAAGAATAATCTACCTATCTAAAAGTTAGAAAACTCAGCCTTGCACACATTCGTGTAAAGGGCTGCCCTACTAGGGTAGGATAATCCTTATAAAGAAAGATTGCATGCTCATTCCTTTCATTGCTATTTAGTAAAATATCTCAACCACTTTAGGGCTACAGATTTTACTGTAGAAAAAGAGAGACCATAATAGTGGAATAAAAAACAGTTACGTTTCTAGAATACCATGTCTATGATGATGGTGGGCCCCTTGACCCTTCGAACACTAGCAGCGTGGATACTACAGTTGTCATGTATCCACTACTCATACAGTTAAATCTAGTGGATCAGGATCTGTGTGCCGTACTTGCACAGGAACAGGAATCCATACTGGTACACACGGGGGTTCCTAGGGGTACAAGATCTAATACAGTTAAGTAAATCCATTAGAGTGAGATCAACTGTTATCCCATCTGACAACATAGTCTGTTAGGTGTACTAGACTATGTTATTATATATATTATGGATCCAGTTACTTTTACATAAGTTGTTTTTGGACCCAATGCGGATGTGTGGTGGGATGCGATGAATGACAAGATGCAAGTCATGAAGCATAGTAAGGTCTAGGAGCCAGTTGATTTGCATCAGGAACTGCAAGCTCGTCAGTTGAAAATAAAGTTTTGAGGCCTAAAGGATTTTAGGATAAAGTTCGACGGTTTATGGGCTCGCTTAATTGCTTAAAAGTTCACTAAGGAAAAAAAGGTTGACTTTGTGTTACCTTTTGTCTCGTATTCTTGTAGAATACATTTTGCGTGATAAAAGCAATTGTAGCTTATGATGATATAAAGTTACATCAGATGGCTATCAAAACCACCTTCCTGAATAAAGACCTTTATGAAGTGGTCTATACGGTACAATCTTTAGGGTCTCAGGATCCAAATAGTACTGACATGTTTTACGAGTTATGCAGATCAATATATGGTTTACAATAAACCTCCTGAAAGTGATACCTTACATTTGAAGAGGTTATGACCTCCTTTGGCTTCATGAAAAATAAAGTCAAAAGATGCCTGTACTATAAAGTTGAGGGGATCAAAGTTATCTTTTTATTACTGCATGAGGATGATAAATTGCCCACATCAAGTCATTTGACCATGTTGTATGAAGATAAGCAACTTTTGATCAAAAACCTTGACATAAAGGACCTTAGTATAGCATCGTCTTTCTTAAGTATTCAGATTTACCAGGACATATCTCAACACTCATCAGACCTATCAAAGAATGCATACATTGAGCATATGTTACAAAGGTTTAATACGGTTAACAGTAAAACCTATCGTAACACCTGTCTCTCACAGTGAGAGATAATCTTTGGTATAGTACCCAAAGAATAAAGTGAAAAGAGAGAGATTATGAGGAATGCTCCGTATTCTAGTACGGTGGATAGCCTGATGTATGCTCGGCTATGTACTAGATAGGACATTCCATTCATTGTTTGACTATTTGATCAATATCTGGTTAATCCAGTTATAGACCATTGGACTGCAGTTTAGCGAGCATTGAGAGACTTGAAGAAATCAAGGATTATGTGTTGACATATAGAAAAGTCAACAGACTAAACCTCGTAAGGAATTCAGATTAAGACTTAGCTTTGCGTTCGGATGATCGAAAGTTCACTTAAGGTTACAGTTCAAGTTTTTAGATGATACAGTGTCGTAGAAATGTGTCATAGAGACGCGTGTAACTTCTTCGACTAGGCATGTAGAGTGTATGCTAAGGGGCTATTTCACTGACAGTTTAGCTCAGAAATTTGATTTCTGACTGGTCTGTGGTCTATTTAATAGCTAGACCCATTTAGTTTTACTGTGGTATTCTTTTTACAGTGTTGTTTAATGACAACGAAGAATATCACAGGGTCATAGCATTTAAAGATCAATTATTTGGTCATAAAGGTGTTGACACGAAAAGGTGACATTAAGGTTTGGAGCATTTAAGAACTGAGAATTTGTAAGTCGATCCTTAACTAAAGGACTTCACCCACTTGTGTTTGTAACACAAGTATATAGTATGGGTGTTTTAATGTCCTTAGACATTGCTATTTAGGGGATCGTTATGTTTGCTCCATATACATTTATACATTTTAAAGTAATATGATAGTATGATGGTTCATTGATAAAGATGATCATCATTTATCCTCAGTATTACGTATCATCATATATTGTCATAATAAGTATGAAAATCTTAAGATTTGTGTCAATCTTAAGCATTTGAAGGTTATTGGACATATATACAAATTGACCTTGTGTCTATGTCATTTAGACACGTATAGTTTAGCGTAGATATCTATAAAGTTTGACATGACATAGGGGATATAAGTTTTTTAATCCCATAAAGGTTCTCTAATGTAGTTTAGCATTCAATTGGAGAACATAAAGGTTTTCTCTAATGTTGTTTAGCATTCGGTGAGAGAAAATAGGATTTCTTTAATGCAATTTAGCATATGTGGTTTAACATAAAATTGGAGAAATTAAGACCTACAAATGAAAATGATACAATTTAGATCATAAAAATATCATAATAGTTTGTCACACTCCATTTTTCCATTCATGTTAGTAAGGTATTGTATCGGATCTGTGTCACATAGGACATATGCACTTGATGCTTTTCGGTATCGAAAACCTCGTAGGACAAAATGATGGACTTTCGTTATTTTTGTATCAAATGTTTTCCTTTTAAAACTTAGTCGACTAATATAGTGGCGTGACTTAACCGAGTTTTTAAATTGTTTTTAAACTAGGGTCTACTGCAATTAATGCTTGTCCAAAGAGGAGATTGTTAGACATTTTTGTCCTTAGGGACAATTTTTTCCATGTCTCATAAAGTTGGACAAAATTAATTGCAATTTTGATTTTTAAATAAATTATCGATTAAGTTGTGCAATTTGATCCAGATAAAGATAATAAAGTGGTACAATAAATAATCTAGATTAATGAATCGAAGTTCGCGTAGAAAATGGGTCCCAATTAGTGTAGACCGGGTCCATATCGCCCTTGTGATGGGAAAGTCCGATATGGAAGCTATATAAAGGTTAAAGTCTCCTGCAATTACTCATATATATCATTCACGAACATAAGGAATTTCTGACCCGTTAGGGAAGCTTGTGTTTTGAAGAAACTGTAGAAAGACCTTTACTAAAGGTCCCGAGAGATTCGAAGACGTTTGGAGTTTATAATCGGCATCGGAATCAAAAATGGAACCGAAATCTAAGTATTCTGCATTACCTTCGTTTTTAATCCTTTTATGTAGATCCGGGATACGTAATATGGCTCACACTCCGTATTACAATATAACTGGTCTATCAATCCAATATGCCCCCTTCCAGTATTTAGGAATCCCAATAATTACTACGAAGCCAAGATAATAAGAATCCTTTCCTTTGATGAACAAGTTTAAAGAAAGAATCAACAATTGGCGTAATAGATTCCTATCAGAAACTGGAAGATTGTAACTGACCTCTTCAGTGCTTAGAAATCTAAATGTACACTAGTCTGCACATCTGTGTATACCAAGGAAGCTAACCAAAGAGTTCGAGAAATGTATCAAGAACTTCCTATAGGTTGGGAGGGTAAAGGGGCAAAGGTTAGATGGACTGATTTCTGTTTATCTAAACAGAAGGGTAGACTTGGAATAACTCCCGTCCAAGTTATGCCAAATGTGCTTCTCACTTAGAGGTTATGGAAGATCCTAACTAACAGAGAATCCCTTTGATCCAAATGAATCAACGAATATTATATTAAGGACTCCAATTTTTTGGGGATTAAAATCAACAGAGAGCAAGCCTGGAGTTTTATTCAAATTCTGAGGCTGAGATATCAAATTTATCCTTACATCCAAGTTATTATTGGAAATGGACGTTCCTGTCTTTTGTGGATTGGGCTATAACTTGTCCCGTTACCAAAACTACGAATTCCCAAATAGGCTAGGGTGGATAGTATAACACAAAATAATAGATGGAGTATTAATTTTAAGGGTGCATCTGTTGTGCTAAATCTAGTTCCTCAATGCAACCCCAATCAACAAAAGTTTGACAAATTAATATAGATTGGAAGCAGCTCTCATAGGTTCACAAAATAGCTCCTGCTGTCAAATTTACAAATCATAATCTGTCAAATTTATAATTTTTTTTAATGTCTTTTGAACCTAGTAAAACAATAAGAAATGTTCAAATTACTGCAATGGATCTCAGTATAATAATCAAAACTGCTCTCACCAACCAGATCAGATCACATGTTAGAGACGGTGGTTCAGCAACGAAGAAGAAGCAATCTTGCGATTTGATTTGACTTGATTGATTGATCTTTTTAATCTCTGAGTGAACCAATCCAATTCCCCAGTCGGGGAGAAACTAATGAATGGGAGTGGAGTTACGGGCGAGTAGAGTTGTTCCACGCAGTGGGGCCACTGAGGCCAAGAAGATCGTGAAATTATTGGACACGTGTGTCCAACGATATTGATGTCTGAGTTGAAATATTTTTTGACGCTAACAGCTGGGACTGGGAGTGACAAAATGCGCAATACGTTACGTCATCTAATCAGGACAGCCAAGCTAAGGTTGTTTCTTTCTGTCTTTCAAATCTCAGTCGGAACTTGTTTTGACTTTTCTGTGTGGGTTTTTCTTATCAGTAATCAGCCCCTTTTCTTATTTCTAAAATTCCCTTTCGCCCCCTCAAACTCCAGAGAATTTCGCCTATTCCCCTCCCTCAAAGCACGTTCTTTGTTTTTGTTAGGTTGCCGTTGGCAGGTTTTGAATGTTGAACCCACCCAAACTAACGGTTAACATTTCAATCAAGACATACAAGAGTTAATAATTAATTTTTATACAGATCACCATTTCTTCTTTTTCATAAGAATAATTAAACATGAAAATAAGTATAAATAAGACATATAAATGATTAATATTCGTTAACAAACAAACACTCATACAAAAGTTCTACAAGTTCCTTATTGTAATTAGAGTAATTAAGTCCATCATTACTATCTAAATTACAAAGATAGACACTATTAATTTTGTAGTACGCAATCCTACTCTTAACTAGTGGAGTAGTTATTTCTAGTAGATCCGCATGAAATACACAGCCTTATCCACATTAATCTAGTATAAGCCGGTTGTATCATTTTTCATAAAATAGTTGTATCAACCTTAAAGAGTATTTATGTCATTATTCTAAATTAATTGCATCATTTATGCTTAACATTGTTATCTAAAATAAAAATATTATATATATATATTCTTCAAATAATTATTTTATATCGGTAGCATCACTGATCCAAATTAGTTACATCACTATTCTAGATAATTGCATTAGTTGCAATTAGCATGTCACTCATTAAGACTATTTTAAATCAGTTGCGTCATTTTTCTTAGATCGTTGCATTAGTTCGAAAGAGTAATTGTATCCTTATGTCAAATTATTTGTATCACTTGTACCTAGTAAATTAGCCATAATGATACTATTTTAAATAAGTTGATCATTTTTCTAGAGTATTTTACATCTTGAAAGAGCAATTTTATCATTGTTCTAGATTAGTTTAATCATTTATCTCTAATATGCCACCCATAATGAGGCTATTTTCATATTAATTACATTACTCTTATAAGGAGTAAAGATAAATGAGAGAAAAATATTGTTAATATTTCTATACATACAAACTCTAGTAGAAAAGAGGCATTTATACATAGTTTGACTATATAGTTAAAGAAATGCCTTAACCTATGTTAATTGTATCCCCAAATTAATGTTAATGACAACTAATTGTTGACTTACAAATATGCTAACATCTTACTTCAATCTTTAGATAATAAACATATAAGGCTGCTTGAGTTCAAAAATAAGTTCTTGAAATAACTAAGGTGGGTGTAATTTAGTTTAAATGTGGACGATATGAGATTATAATGAAGTAAGGACAAGTTGTATACTATATTGAAGAACATGATGCCATACAAGGTGACAATCAATTTTAGTATATGTTTGGTATCTTTATTGAAAACATAATTATGAACAATTTATATAGCACTATAATTTTTATAAGAGAAGAGTTGTAGAAGAATATGAAATGCCCATATCTTAAAGAAACCAAAGTAACTAAAGGAGCTCAAAGGTAGTATTAGCAAAAGTTCAATATTATGTTTTAGTTCGATAATGAGAGCTAACTGTTTGTTTTTTTAAAGTGTCATAAAGTGAGAGATGTGTTAAGAAAGAAATAATGGTAATTGATGGAGTGATGATCATTTAGCTCTTCAACCCAATCATCATAAGAGTACACTTGTAACTCTAACAAAGATGAATGATATAAGTAAAGACCATGAAAAAGAGTACTTTTGATGTGTCGAATGATACAAAGAACAATAGAAAAGTGAGTGATATAAGCTGTTGACATAAATTGACTGATAATTTGAAAATCAAAAGTAATATCTAGTTAAGAGAAAGTGAGACATATAAGACGACGACGACAACAACACCCAATGAGACATGTAAAACTTTCATCAAATAAACGATAAAGAGTACCATCATTGAGAAGAGTCTTATTAGTAGCAAAAAGATAAACTTTGGAGTATAGTGGAGTAAAAGCAGTCAATTATCCTAGCATAAGAGATGTAATCGTAAAATATTTTACCTATGATAGAAAATAGTCAAATTATATGAAACTTCAAGACCTAAAAAATAACTTAGATTACCTAAATCCTTTATTTTGAATTGTTGATATAGAAAATATTTGAAAGTTGAGGTACATTGAGAGTCATCATCAGTAATTATCATGTCATCAACATATAAGAGAAGAGGAGTACAATGTTGATCTATTTTACAAAGGAATAATGCAGGACCAGAAGATTAAATTAAAAACCAAAAAGACTAATAATAAATTTGGATTTGGCAAATAAGGCTTAAGAAGGATAATTCTGTCTATATAAGGCTTTGCAAAAACAACAAACTTTATTAAGTGAATGATCATAACCAAGTCGAGGTTATAGATATATTTCTTTTATAAGATCACCATTAAAGAATGCATTCTTGATATCAATCTAAAATAGTGACCAACTTTTTCCTCGAAGAATGGCAATGAGATTGTGGATTAAGGTTAAATAGGCTACATAAGAAAATGTTCCCCTATAGTCGATGTTGTACTCTTATGTAATACTTTAACAACAAGTTAGTGTTATATCACTTAACTGTCTATCAGCTCGAGTCTTAATTTTATAGATCTGATTGTAACTAAAAATAAACTTGTTTGAAGGTAAATCAACCATGTTCTAAGTATGAGTGATAATAAGTACTTGTAATTTACATAGAAGGTCAAAGCTTGTACGATAGGTGTGAGGTCTATATAAAGAGGAGAACAATAAAATAAACATAAAAAAAAACTTAAAGATGGATATAAAGGAAAGTTATGCAACTAGTACAACAAGTAATAAGTGGAGTAAAAGATTCTAACTAGTGAGTAAAAAGAAAAGGATCATTTGGAGAATGTGATAAATCCATAGTTCATAGAGGTACAGTTGTAATAAGTGTAGGCTATGTCGAATTGATAAAGATCATTAGAAAATGATTATTCAAAGGAAATATCATTAAAAAAAAGGATAGGTTAGGATAAAAGAAAAACTATCAAAAAGGTTCATTTTCTCATAATTTTGAAAGAGATGAAAACATCTTATATCTCTAAAAATCACACGTTAAGAGATACAAAGACTTTAATGTAAAGGATCCCAATACCTATACCTTGTGTTCTTTCTCATACTCTAGAAAAAAATATAATCATGATCATGATTCTAGTTTGGTATATTCATATGGTTGGAGAAGAATAAACTAAACATTGCTGAAAGCTTTAAAAGTTTGATAGTTACGAGCATAATATACAAATTTTCATTATAGTATATATTATTTGTAAAAAAAAAGTAGTGAGATGATGGATGGTATAGATATCAATAAATGTAACATATCCCCAAAAAGGTTTCTAAATAAAGGGAAAAGATGAGAAGAGCTTAAATAGTATTAAGGATATGTCAATGCATTCGTTTAGGTCTACCATTTTATTGAGAGGTACCTAGATAGGATCATTAGGTAACAACTCCATATTAATCAAGAATAATAAAGTGAAATAGTTATCTTTATATTCTATGGCATTATCAGTGAGCAAAATTTTTATTTTGCTAAAAAAATTGAGTTTGCATCTTGTTTATAAAGTGAGAATAAATAAAAGGAATAATTAAATTTTGTGAAGCATAAGATAAAACCATTTATGTATAGAAAAATTATTAACAAGCTTTATATAATATTGTAAACCTCCCATAGTGTCATAAGGAGCAAATCCTCAAATATCATAATATATCAAATTAAAGTAGTGTTAAATAAATATAATCACAATTAATAGAAGGTAAAGTATGACTTTTGAAAAGTTGGCATGAAATACAATCATAGCTTTTTAAACTTGCTCTAACATAATGAATCACTAAAGGTTAAAGATCTAAGTATAATATTGAAGACGATGGCCAAGATGGGCGTGTCTAATATTATATGTAATAACACCAACAATTTTGGATATAAGGTAAGAGGGATGAGGCCAAACATTCATCCAACCTTATGCCATGTTTCAAAGATCTCGCTTATCTATAGATTCTACATACTATAATCATCACTCTAAAGAATTAAGTTAACACCAACTTCAAATAATTGACCAACAAGATGAGATTTAAAGAAACTTTAAGAATAAGAAAAATGTTAGGTAAAGACAATTTAAGTGTTTGAATAATGCTTATACTTTGAACATGCATAGTAGAGTTAATGAAATATCAACAACATTTAAAACAAAGGAGATTTTATAGAATTAAATATGAAGGAGTAAGAGGTCAAGTGATTATAACAAGTAAATTAAATTACTACGTAGATAAAATACCTGATGTGACAAACATGATATGGGAGATGAGCTTGGTTAGAGTTATTATATAAGGGTACAAAGACATTTCAAGGAAAATTTGGGAGATGTACTCTCTATTCAACAATTTATAGCAATAAGAGTAATAGTAATAGGGTGAGAGGACTTGGAAGAGTTACCTTATCAAAAAGTTTAGCAAGATCATTTTCTGCACTAGGAGATATGATGACCACTCTTTTTGTAGTAATTGTAAAATACTCTATAGGACTTCTTATTAGAGTATAGTAAAAAAAAGGTTTGTGTGGAAAGAATAACATCATTAGATGGAATAAAACTCTTATTCCAAAAGGCATAAAGTTAGGTTTCTTCTATGATTAGTTATTTAAAAATAGTGTAAAGGTTTGACAGAGAAATTTAACGGAAAAAAAGGTATGACTAGACTTAAACTAATCTTTAATAGTAATCAATAAACATCAGATGTGTTATCGACCACAGAGATCAATACTTAGCTATTAGCGAATATACGATCTCTAAGTGCCAACTGGTTGCAAAGCTCTTAAACTTTAAAGACATAACTATAAATATTTTGGGCAAGTTATAGATATATGTGATGAATACTATAGAATTGAATTTGATTAACATCATCAAATAGATAATAACCACTTTTTAGAAAAAACTCATGCCTCTTTAGCATTATCAAATCATCAAAAATTGAGTTTGGTTACTTTTGCATAAGTCGTATTATGAAACTATATAAGGATTTGATGATTCATCATGTTATTCCAAGATAGTAGACATTTTATAGATATATCTTCTACTTCGTTTGTCTTCTAGGTAGGTTTGAGTAGTACTGATACATTGACAAAACCTACCTCTTGAAAAAGTTACACATTTTCTCAACTCATAAGTCATAGTTGAATTCATCAAAGATGACATTAATTGGTTGAGGAATGTATTAATGAAGTTTGGAAATATAAATAGTGCATAAAAGAAGAAGATTCTTAACAATAAGGTTTGAAAAATATAAGAAAATGAGGAAACTATTTATAGGACTAAATTTGACTAATTTAACCAAAAATGAGTTCAGGGCACCGAAAAATTTTAAAAATTGATATAAGTAAAGAAAAAACTAGTAAGAAAATAAAGTTGACTTCAGGGCGCCTAAAAATATTAGAAATTGATATAAGTAAAGAAAAAAGTAGTGAGAAAATAATTGAATTAGTTAGTCAAACATGATGTTAATCATACCATATGAGTTGAACTATGACATAGGTGGGACCTAGATGTTGATGTGGCAAAGTAAGGACCTAGTGATAACATGGATGTTGAAGTGGACGATGGTTTGATAGTTGATATAGATGCTCATGTAGTAAAGGTAAGACCTAGGTATTGCCATGATAGCTGATGTGTCATCTTATTCAAATATTGACATGACAAACAAGGGGTTCATATGCTTACATGGCTAACATAGCTAGTAAGAAACAATGGCTTGTTTGAAAATTAGGGGATTGCATTAGTTATTAACTAATTTTATCACCGGTTAGTTGACAACAAATTAATATAGTTGATTTAACCATTGAATAACATCAGTTATTTATTTAAAGATATTTGATAAAATTAACTGTTTAGCACTAGCTGTTTATATGTAAAATAACTTATGAGGACGTGATTAAAAAAAAAGAACATTAGCATTATATCTTAGTATTTCTTTTAATATTATCATAAAAATTTATGCTTAAGTTCAATTTACTTCAATCAATTGATCAAAATTAAATAAACTAAAACCTATTCACCTATGTTAAAAATAAAAATAGTTATTTAAATACAATAATACTTATTTTATTTAATTAAAAAGAAAATAATTCTTAAAAATAATGATATCGATATGAAGCACAAAATTTTATTCAATAAAAAGTGTCATTTTGGTTTAATTTGTGAATAAACTAGAGTTTTTATTTGATTTCGAGTAAATTAAATTCACACTTTATACCTCTATATCTCTATCTCTTTCTCTTTCTCTTTCCTCTCATCTCCTGTAATTTGTAATAACTTTTAGATATATTTATTTTATTGTCCCATACTTTCTCAACCGCTGGAGCAAAACGCTCCTATAAGGAACATTATCAAAATTAGCAGATTAAATTCAATCCGTCAATCCAATCAACTGATTACCAAACATGATGATCAGCGATTTGATATGGTCAAACTACTAAACGCCTTTCAATCTGCCAAAAATTAATTGATCAGTCATTTACCAAATAAGAGCAATGCGGTTTAAGTCGTGTTCTTCTTTTAAACAACAAAATATAGAGTTCTGATGGAGACTATTATCATTGCGTAAGGGCATGTATGAATGAGAATTTATACATTGTTTGTATTGTTGTTATCATCTTGAAGAGTGAAAGAGTTTGTTATATACCAAACAACTAGATGTTAATTTTTTATTATTTTTATAAAGAAAGTTCTAATACCATGTAATAAGTGAAAAGATAAATGAAAAAATATTCTTTGTATTTTTATTTGTATAAATTCT
>JANIHY010000209.1:11655898-11673220 GCA_027479065.1 Erythroxylum brevipes
TATAATAAGAAAATAAATTAATTTTTTTACTTATATATATATATATGCTGTAATCAATTCGCCTTCGGAGTTCGGATTAATCCCATCGAAAATTTATATCCACTCAACGAAGTTTATATATATATATATATGCTGTAATCAATTGGCCTTTGGATTAATCCCATCAAAAATTGATATCCACTCAACGAAGTTTAAGCGAATTAGACAATTTTAAACCGAAAGAAATGGCAATATATGTAAATATAATGTGTAGTATTGAATATAGGCCACACATTTTTAAAGTAGAAGGGCTAGTTACAAATTTACGACCAGACTATCAAATAGAAAATAGTCTACAAGAGACTCTAGTTATAATAAAATGCCGCCATCTTACCTAATGAGTATAGGCTTAAGTATAGTACGACAACGAAAGGATTAATTAATTCGATAATTAGTCTGCCAAATCCAGCAAATCGCATTCCTGTAAATGTTTTTATTACTATTTCGGTTGTTAGAGCCTTGTAATCCACAAACAGTAATTAACATATTCAATTAATCTTAAATAGTTCACTCGAGTAAGTCCACACATGTATCAAAGTTCAATGATTCTGAAAGCGTAAATGTGTTAATGACTCTACTATACTTAATATAATAAGATCGAAAAGTCTTAAAGAGTCTCAAAGGGATGGAGATAGAACCTTAATTAGTTACATGGAAGGATGTAATCATGAGATAAGGTTTATTTTCAACGACATTTTTGTGGACATAACAAATATGAACATTCCCTTGCACATAATTAACAATGGAAGAGGTAGTTAAGATGCCCCCTAACCCTTTCATTTAAAGTCTTAAATTACAGATTAATATATAAACTCCAGCTTTCAAAATGTAGCGATAATCGATAACACCAGTGTACACATTATTCCTTATCTGATCATTTTTTCTCAATTTTGCACGCAAAGAGATAACAAGAGTAATGCAGCGGCCTCGCTATCTATAATATATGTTGACAGCATTTGGATGTGGAAGGTGAAGCTGATACATCAAATAGCATCATTAATCTTGAAATGAAAGAAGGTCTACATTCATTTTCTCTATAAATTATGCAAGTACCTAGTGGAGTGGGATATGGAGAACCATTAATTTTTATGAATAGACTAATGAAGAGAGATGGGATTAGAAGGGATGAACTCTTTCTTAACGACTGTTCATGAATTTCTTCTTAGTCATGAACTTCTTCTTAGTGACTGCTCATGAACTTCTTCTTAGTGATTATTTATGAACTTCTTCTTAGTTATGAACTTTTTTTTAGTTACTGTTCATGAACTTCTTCTTAGTGACCGTTCGTCAACTTCTTCTTAATCATGAACTTCTTCTTAGTGACCGTTCATGAACTTTTTCTTTGTTGTGAACTTCTTCTTAGTGACCGTTCATGAACTTCTTCTTAGTCATGAACTTCTTCTTAGTGACTGTTCTTATCACATCTTCTGTTCCATTTTTGATCCTTCAAAAGATAGAATTTATCTTTGAGGCCTTAATAAAAGTTGTAGCTCTTGAAGTTCTCTTTCAAACCATCTAAAGAACACCTAAATCCAATATCTTTAGAGAAAGTTATACTAATCGTCCCACGATAGGTTCAATATGATTGAGGATAAAACCAAATTGGATTCTTTTGGCCATAAATTATTCTCTAGACACTCAAATAACTTGATTATTGAACCATTGGACTTGTAAGACAGTACACTACATCTCCACCAAAGATCGTAGCCATCTTAAATGAAGTGAGAGAGATTGAGTGAAAAATGTGGGACTAGTACAGTAAGTGTGCTCTTAAATACTATGAACTGGTGTTATTTCATTGAACATACTTTAATATTTTGATCATTTCTGGATCGGTAGAGCTCCAAATGAGATGATTTTTTATTTGTGGTAAATTAGAGACATGGAGCTACAAATGATATTCAAAATTTGGAATATAATTCAGTCTCTATGATGTTTAAATTTCGAATAGAAGTTGTGCATAATATACTGATTTGGACAAGAGCAGTCCAAAAATGTTTGAAGTGTATCTTTCGAAGTACTGACCCAAATTGAATGATTTTGGTGTCATTAAAAACTTAAGACAATGGAGGGCATTTTTTTGGAAGAAAGTGTTATGTTAGAATGTTCAAGGGTACTGTTGTCAAGACACTTAAGTATAAAAGACATAAGGCATAAATGGAAGGACAAATGAGACAATTCTCAATCGTTAATGGCATAATTGGAAGAAGAAGTGTTGTATTGCTTATAAATGAAAAAGAAAAACGTGAATGGAAGGAAGCAGAAGAGAAGAACGAAAATTTAGGAGAAAAAGAGAGAGATAAATACAAAGAGAAAGAAAGAAAACAAGCTAGGATTTTAATTTCCCTAGCCTATAAGAGAGATTTTGAGGTTGTCCAAAAAGAGAAAAAGGAAGAGAAAGAGAAGAGCTTTCATTTTAGCTAAAGATCTCTTCTTTTGGTGAAGAATCAAGATAAGATCATTTTGAAGCTTTAGGATTTTTAGAAGGATTCTAGTTTATAAAGTTTAGAAAATGTTTGGTTTTAAGTATTCTATAATCAATTTTAGTGATTTTGTATTATGAGATTTTCAATTGGATTCCTATTGGATGAGAATTTGGATACTTTGAGATCATATAAGGTAAAGAGATGATGAGAAATTGAGTTAGGATATAAAGTAACCAAATGTTCTTGAGGTGTAAGCTTATGAATAAGCTAGACATATGCAAAAGGTAAAGATTGAAAAGAGAATTTAGAAAGACTATATACAAATGAAGTGTAAAGCTAAATTAAATTAGACACGTATGAATTATGAAATGGTAATGAGCATAATATGTGTTCTAGAACATATGCTTGAGATTGTCATTAAGCATGCATTGTACACAGTCCATTATTATAATTGTGTATAAATAAATGTTTATACGTGTGCAATTATTGATGAGTATGCAATTTGTGTCTTGCATAAATAGGTTGTGTAGGTCGAGTGTCCGCATTTAGGCGTTCTCAGAATTTGAAAGCAAATGCTAATATGGAGCGTACTGTGAGTAGACCTAGATGGTCGGATTCCATTATTTACATTGTTCGACTTTTGATATTGATTGATTTCTGAATGATTATGTGAAAGTGTTTGACTGTGTTAGTTTCCGAACAAGAGGTCCGATGAATGTATTGTAAGAAAGAAATATTGAAGTGCTCATTATATGTGAATGTAATGAAATAAGTATGCATAATGTGATTTCTATATGTCGGATCATGGTCCGATGACAAGTGTATTTTTGAATATGCATTTGCCTATGAATAAAATGTGATTCTCAACTTAATGTTGAATGTCGGACTACGGTTCGATGATATGTGCAAATATGAATGGTGCATTTCATAAAATGCATGTTCAGATAAAGGCATTGTGACTTGAGTTTTCAATATGAAGCGCTTCCACATAGAGCCCTACTCCGTGATTTCTGATTTTACACGTAGAGCTTTACTATGTGATATGTATTCTGTGCATAGAACTATGCTCTATAATTCTATTTTGACTGAGCCTTATGGAACAATATTTGTATATGTGTGTGATAGGCACTCGGTCACAACAATAAGAACGAATGTGAGTCTCATGCATATAGCATTATAAGATCGATATTAATTGAATGTGAAATGTGAACTGATGTGAATGTGATTTGGTGTGTTAAGTGAATGAGTGAGTCATCGATGATGGTCACTCATTGAGTTCACAAAACTCACCCAAAATTTGTAATTATTTTTCATTCACAAAACTCACCCAAAATTTGTAATTATTTTTCAAGATCAGAAGAATATCCCGTTAGGCCAATGAGAGTATACATATAGCATACAAGTAACAGATAGGGGTTGGGATCAGTTGACGACTGCATTTTATTTCTCTATTTTGTATTGAATTGTATTTTCCACAAATTTTTGTATAAATTTGTATTTTAAAATGACTAAAGTGTTTTATATTTATGAAAGGCCCAAATGGCTATTGAAAATGTTTATGAACGAAAGTGAGCTCAAATTGAGTATCGATTTCTACATATTATATTTGTTGTGGTTGAAAAAAATCTATACCGATTTCTAATTGATAGAGTGCTTTAACACGTCATCCTCGTGGAGCACAGACTCGAATATCACCCATCGATGTCAAGTTTAGGTCTTGCGAGAGTGAGGTGTTACAAGATCAAATATGAAAGACAATTCTAATTCAATAGACTCGTGTTGTGTTGGAGATTTATAATTAACAAACTAGGAAAAACCATGCTCATAAGAGTGCATCTTCAAGCAACAATCATTTGACTGATTACATCAGAAAAGCTGTCGATATCCGTAACAGGTTGTGATGAGAATCACGTTTACTCCATCAATCTCCAGTCAAATGCAACAAACACAGTACATACATGAAGAATCGAAGAAGAGAAGAAAAGGTGTCTGAAAATGACGAAGAGAAAAGGAGAGATAAGCTTTCGAATGTTATAATTAGTTAGAGAAAAAAGCAATTAAGTTTAAGACAAGTACATGTGAGACTCACGTGAAGAGGAAAGCGTCGGAAGCCAAGCCAAAATGCAGTTGTAGCACATCTAAAGTAAATCAAAGAAACAACCAACATACATAAAACACACAGCTTTAGAAGTATGCTTAAATAGATCACGTGAAGAGAACCTGCACATATTTTTCATTTAGCACATAACCAAAGGCAACTGATCTCTACTCCTATAAATAGGACATAATTCAAGCATCAGGACATATCACATTTTTCTCATTATATTGTAAGCAAACATTTAGTAAGTGTAAGAATAGAGTGAGAAAAATATCAGAGAGCGCTAGGGTACTTATCTGTAGGTACTAGGGGAGTTACGAAGACTCATTGAAAGTGTTTTTAAAAAACACTCAATCTCTGTACAATTTTTCTCTGCTTCTTGATACTAGTGAAACCACAACAATGGAAACCTTGGATGTAGATAGCATTGAAGCTATTGAACCAAGTAAAAATCTTTGATGTTCTTTAATTTTCAGGAAACCATAATATCTGCAATACACAACTTCTTTATCAATCTTTAAGGATTAAAGCAACAGTATAACACAATTATCCTAACATAGGTTGCAACTCTAGTACAATATGCCACAATTTTACAAGGGTGATGTGTTTGTTGTTAAGGTCTAGATTAGTAGAGGTTATTGGGGTTTGTAACAATGTAGTGTCAATTGTCACGTTATCAACACATCATAAACAAAAACAGACCAGAACCCCTAGCTAATAATGGACTTTAGATCCTCTGTCTAATATAACCATATCTTATTTTGTTTAACTATTAAAAGTTGTCGTTATTCTTACATTTTAAACTCTATGTTACTATTACAAAATGTTTAGGCTATGAGTTAAGTTGACCAGTCGATGTACTATGCCATCTTCTTCTTATTACTCCATAAATTTAAGAATACTTTGTCATCTTTTTCATATAAGAAATCCCCCTCTCTTCGCTTCACCTCCTTTTTACTTTTGTAAATTTATCATAGAATTAGGGAGAAGGATGGAGCACAAATAATGATGAAGCATTTGCAGACGTCCTATGTCATTTTCTTTATAACAATACAAAAGTCGCCCCTTACCAGAATAACTACGAGTCTCTTCACCTAATCTCAACCAACTTAGATCCCCTAATGTGAACCGAATCAAATTATATGAGATTTAGGATAATTTGTTTCTGGGACGAAGGAAACAATCTCTTTCAGGAAGGAGGAAAGGCCAAGCTGCACGGTCATGCAACACTGTAAAAGCTAACTCACGGTTGTACAGAGAGCTTTCACGGCTATGAGTTTTCAATTTATAAAAATCAAGACCAAGAAACGAGCGTAATAAAGTTATAAATTAAAATGTAATGTATAATTCTTTCTTAATCACTTTGATAATTTAAAGGCTTTTTATAAATAAACACACTTATATTTTAGCTCATTGCATGAGGTTTTTGATTTTAAAGAAAATAAAGATCATTAAAACATACATTTGTTACATTTAAAGAACTATTTTAACTTAATTTTGCATTAGAAAGATTATGTTTACTCATTTAAAGACATTAGAATACTGATTTTAGGTGTACTGGTAGATTTATATAAGTTAATGGTAGAAAAATATAAGTTAAATTTGTATACCAAGACTTTGTAGCAATATTGATTACGCATTGGTCAACCAATGTGTCACAATCAACCCAGTTATTATTACATCTGTAAACCCACATTGATCAACCAATACAATCTTTCTCAAGAGCAACATTAATGTTCCAACAATTACTACATTAGTCAACTGCATATTGATCAATCAATAACAGAAGTAGTAATTGATAACGATGATTTCTTATTTTTAACATCTAGTTTAACCCCAAACCCAATAACTTTTAAAGGTATGATTACTCTTCTTCTTAAAATTGTCAAAAGAGGTACTTTTTACTCGTGAAAAATAAATTATTACAACAAGTTTCCTCTTCAATCTCTTGTTGAAAAAAGATACTTACTCAAAGTTTTAAGAAATGTGTCAAAGAGTGGATTTAGGCAAGATTGTTTTTGAAACTAATATAAATTAATTTTTCTTTCTTTAATTTTCTTTTATCATAAATTAGTTTTCCTTTGTTTTACTCCTTCATATTAAGTAACTTTTATCATAAATTGATAATAGTATGGGTTTCTTTCTCTGGTATCTCTCTCTGTTTTGGGCATATCTTTCGGTGTTTTGAATGATAATAAATTGTCATCTTGGCGTGCTTATGATTCTTTTGCTGCACCTATTGTTGATTTTATGATTATATGTTTTGATACTGTTTTGTCCCAAGGGGGAGACATCAAATTATTTTTGGTAACTGTTTCACTCAGGAGAAGATTTCAAGGTATATGTGTGATTATGCGTCATGCTTTTTGGCATCTAATTTTTGTCCCAAGAGAGAGAATGAATTTGTGCATTTGATGGTTATATGTCTAATTATCTCTTTTAAGGGGATTTTTGACTATGTGACAAACAATGCCAAAAAGGGAGAAATTGTTAAAATACATGGTATATATCTTATTATTTAATTTTGACATCATATTTATTAATTAGACATATAAGATATTAATTGGATAATGACTTGAGTTCAAAAAACTATTAGTGATAATATCTTAATTGTGATAGAGTCCTATCCTTGTATATCTTGACAAGAAATATGATGGATTACGTGGGTGATGTAGAGTGGAGCACTGCTAGATTTGTGGGATAATTGTTTAAGTGAGATAGAACTCTATCTTAAGTTGAAGTGTGTATACATCACAATGGGGGTGTATTACATGTATGAGAGTCAAGGTTTATTGTTGGAATTTTTCAGATGTGTGGCTAAGGGTTTTTGTCTGATTTTTGGGTCTTTGTCGTGGGGTCTTGTTGTATTAATTGACTGTAATCTTTAGTGCTTTTAGTGGTGATGCAGCAACGTTTGTGTAAGTTGGGTTAATGGTGAATTGATTTTGAGTGTGTGAAGATTACATGAGTGAGTGGGCTGAATGGTGGTGTGTGAATTCTGTAGTTTGGTGTGTGTGTGACTCTATATTTCTTTGTATTTTGTTGGCTGCATGATTTCTGAAATTTTGAGCTGTGTTTCTCTTATGTGAAGACGTGATTTATTGGGTAGTTTTGAGTTGGATTTTTTTGGGGATTTAATTAAGAGCCTAATTAATTAGAAGCAGTCTTCATCCTCCATCTCCATTTGAATGTTTTGTGTCCAGTCTTCCTTGTCTTCTAGGGTGCATCCAATGTGCGTCCAACAATCTTTATCTTCATCTGTTTTGTTTGTTGACTTGATCTAGTAGTCCACACAAAGGTCTTCTCCACCAATTGTTGTTCTACCTATTCACATGAAAGTACTTCTTCTCCAGGATTTTTTGTGAAGATATTGAAGCCTTATAGCAAATCTTTCGATAGACAATTTCCCGTTCTTTTGTTAATGAAGCGACATATTTAGAAGAGTTGCTTTTTATCTCAAGTGTTATTTTTGTTTATATTGTTTATTGTTTAATCATTTAAGTTGTTTATTTCGTACCTTTATTATCAAATACTGTTGAGATTAACATGAGTCAGTCGTGTTATTAAGTGTAAAAAGCTTTCATGAACAATGAGGTTAAGAGATAATGTCAAGGATTAAATGATGTCAACTCTATCGTACTTCGATAAAAGTGATTAAGTTGGGTGAGGGTCCCACAGATATAGAAAAGATATACCGAACTGTGTTACCAAATTTATTGTGCTTTTTATTATTTCGTTTTTGATTGTTTTTATTTTTGTTTGTGCTAGAGACATTCACGGTAAAATTGGAAAGTTTGTAAAGCTACTTATCAAAATCTATTTTTGAAATTGCCTTTTACGACTTTAGCAGTAGCTGCTAATACTTTAGAGAGATTGATATTTTTCTTTGTGGCGTACGACATTAACTAGGCTCTTCTTAAACTTGGCTTAGGCTACTATTTCAATGCGTCAGTTGGCACCAATAAGGAAACGTTTTCATGTACTTCAACAATCTCTGTGACTATGGGTTTGCCCTTTTTTACAATGTTAGCTGCTGTTGCCAATAGCTTGACGAGTCACCAATTCAGAAGTTATGGTGTTGATGAGCCAGTAACAAGCACCTGATCTTCTAAAACTTAAAGACAAAGATTCTCGTAGACACACAGACACACGGGGCAATCTTTATACTGATTTTTGTTAATTACCAGCTCTGACTAAGCAATTAAAAGAACCTCATTTCGCTTTTGGTTTGCCTGCTTTTAGTATTGTGAGGCAATAGGAGAGGTACATTTCAAACCCCTTACAGTTTTGTTGATTTATTAGTCAGAAGACCCACCTAACAATTGATCTTCTATGTTAGTCCGGAAATGGCTAGTTATATTTTCAACAATATATATATTTTAATACAAATTGTGAAGGCTGCTTGTATAACAAATAATTTAGAACATGGACTTTGGAGGGTGTGAAAATTCAAACATAAACATATATGTACATTTGTAGAATAATGATTCCAAAAAGCCATGTATACACACTAACAAGTGTGACTACTGTTTCTCTATAAAAATGTAACATTTCAAATTAATGGAGTTTTGTTATGTTAAGAAATTACCTACTTGGCTAAACTATTTAGTTTTTTTCTTTTTTCTTTGATAAGGTAAATATAAAAACTTGATTCCTTTAACGTTAGCCAACAGTGTATAAATAATTGAATATGTATCTTGGAATTGCTTTACACGAGGGTTGTGATTCAGATCTGTTAACTAAGGTTGAAGCCTGTTAGTTATAATTATCCACCTATAAATATACTAAGTCTAGGGTTTGGAAGATGTCACAATTCAAAAGCCTGTAGCTATCAATTCAAATGCTGTTGAATTTCTCTGCTAACGTGACTTTGGATGCTTTTGTGGAGAAAGGAAAAGACTGGGAAAGGTTATATATTGAGGGGTACCAAAAGATCGAAAGTTCTATTAGCTTAGCTAATTTAGATGATTGAAAATTTCTATCATTTTGACTTGTGAACAAACCCTTTGGATAATTTAATACTCTTTTTTTTTTTAAACTTCCCAGACATAAGTCTCTCATTAAATGCCGCCAGCAGATCACCTCCCACACATAAAAGTTTTTATGGAAAAAGTGTGCCTTTAGTTCCTTGCTAGACTTTGTATAAGATAGCCAAGTCCAACACAAAGAGACCTTAACAGCAGACCCTTCTCTCTCACACAGACACAGATCAAAGAGAGACCTAGAGAGATGGGAAGAGCTCCTTGCTGTGACAAGGAAAATGTGAAGAGAGGACCCTGGTCACCAGAAGAAGATGCAAAGCTTAGGGAGTACATAGAGAAAAATGGAACTGGTGGGAATTGGATTGCTTTTCCCCAGAAAGCTGGTAACACCATGCTCATGTTTATGTTTATATTCTTTGAAGCTGTTGTTTTACATGTCGTTTGTTTGCATGGGATTTAAGAGTTTCGTTTGATCAGGTCTGAAGAGATGTGGAAAGAGCTGCAGATTGAGGTGGCTAAACTATCTGAGACCCAACATTAAGCATGGCGAGTTCACTGAAGAGGAGGATAGGATTATCTGCACCCTATTTGCTAGCATCGGGAGCAGGTAGATGCATTAAACTAGTTTCCATTGTTATGAACTTCCTTTACGATTTTTGGACTTTTGTATTATGCCACAGTTTCAAGAAACTGTCAACCGAAACTGATTTGTGTTAACGTTTCTTTTGGTTCTTTCCCTGAGCAAATCGTTTGATTTTATTTTTCTGATGAAATCTATCCTGCGCATAGACATGGAAGGTGGGAGAAGAAAATTTTCCGTTCACCTTTCTTTTTCTTTCTTTCTTGTTTTTCCTTCAAAAAGAACTTACACTTTTCAAGAATCTTCCAATTTTTGGATAATTTCTCACCATGCATTGGTAGTTTTGGATCCAAATTTCAACATCTTCTTACGACTGTTGAGTGAAACTTGAGAGTTTTCATCTAATGGAACCTGTTTTTGGTTTTTAATTATAACGTATTTGCAAATTGCAGATGGTCAATAATAGCTGCACAGTTACCAGGTAGAACGGACAATGATATCAAAAACTACTGGAACACCAAGCTTAAGAAGAAGCTTATGATCAGGGCTCCTCAGTCTCAGAGAAAACCTTCACCCTTTCCATCTTCTCTTCAAACCCCACCATTACCATCTCATTCACTCTCCTCACTCTTCAAAGATCTTGCCAGTTCTTACTGCTACTATTCACCTTCCAAATCATTCACAGGTTTTGAGACCATTTCACCAGTTCAATCAAATATTTTAAGCAACAACAATACTGGTCTAACCTCAAGCTCCTCTCTTTTGTTAAGTCAAGAGAGTTTGGTCAGTCCCGTGCAATGCTATCGTCAAATGAAAGATAACTTCCTCTCATTTGGAAGTGAAGCAAGTTGCAGTTCTAACTCTGATGGAAGCTGCAGTCAGATCAGCTATGGAAGGGAGATCAAACAAGAAGACATGGGACTTCAAAGCTATATCTCAAATGGGTACGAAGAGAATCAGAAGTTCATGATAAGTTATGGGAACAATGGAGTGGAAACTTTGAACCAGTGGGAAGGAGAGAAGGCAAATGGGTACTTTGAAGAAACCCCATTAGACTACGAGCTCGAAGCTGTTAAGCAACTGATTAGCAGCAGTAGTGGCAACGCTAATAATGCATGTAACAACTTCCTGACTGAAGAAAACAAGACAGAAGCACAGAAGGTCATGTACTCCTACTACTGAAAATGAATCATAGGTGGACTGACTGTGAGTAAAAATCAAGAAAGATTTGATGGGGTAAGGCGGGGATGAGAGAGAGCAGATAAGACTTTGTGAGTTTCTGGGGGTTTGTGTTGTCTTTCTGATGAAAAATATGAGACATTTCTTCTTTTGACAGTACATGGTTGTAAGTTGTAACTTGTAAAGCTCCTTCTTTACTTTGTTCATTTCTTTTTGGGAGGTTAGAGATGGATGAGGATGAGGATGATGACGATAATGTGTATTTCTGTACCAAATCTCAGTCTCAGTTAGTACTCGTCCTGCAATCCAATCATAAATAAGTGTCATGAAAAGCTAGATACAAAAACAAAATCATAAATAAGAAACAAAAAACAAGAAGAACTCGGTGTCACAACTCACAAAGCCAATCAAAGCATGCACTGCCTTCTTTTTGTTTTCTTTTCTCTTTTAATCTTTCTGGAGCCCCTTTGGCATGATTATTCGTGAAACGACCATTCCGCCCTTTGTATTTTGGTATTAATTGACCTGTTAAGAGGGGTAGCAGTGGTGAGTGGAAAGTGTACAACATAATGCGAAGGACTTGAGCTGCCAAGAATCTTTTCCTTTTTTCCAAATTTTTATATGAAATAGCTCTGAGTCCTCTGACTCAAGGTTGGAACTTGTCCACCAGCAATTATAAAAGGAAGAAGATGACGATCCAAACTTTGGAGTTTTATGGAGGCCACAAGGTTTTAAAATGACTCCTGGTAAATCGTAATCTCAGTCCCCTTTTCGTTTTCTATTTTATTTTAAGTGCAATATGTTTCTGCATTAAAGTAATTAAGGTCTTTGTTATACGCTAACTTAATAAACGAAGACCATAAAAATTATAAAACAAAAATTTTATTATACACATAATCCATGTAATTTATAGAACAAAGTATTTCTACGAATAAATTACTGGGATTCTTTAATGTTCGGCAGGTAAACATATTTTTTATTAACAATTGGAGAGTTATAGAAGTAAAAAGTTATGCATGCGTTTTTAATTTTCAACATGCAATAAGACATTTGCAATTCAATAATGGATGTCCTCCTTCCTACAAGCTAGTAATGAGTACACAATAAGCATATGAGAAAATAAATAATCCTTCCTCTCTCCATGGCCACGATGTTAGTAAAATGAATGTTGTATTTTAGTATCTCTCTATGCAGTTTTCCATTAAATAGTTTTCCAATAAGACTAATGCCACAATGGTTATCAGCTACATGGCCAATTTTGAGTTCAAGTACACCATAACAGATCTTAAATTACAGTGTTTTAGGATTTAAAGACGTTACATAAAAGAATAAAAGATACATATTAAGTTGTATTCGTCAATATATGCAACTTCTCACTTCATATATAAGACTAATGGTTCCTGTAAGCTCAGCATTAAAATTCCTGAAAACTAAGATTATAAATGTTACTCATTCTTTTTATACGTGTAAGAGTGCAAAGAGAGAGGTAATAAGACGGAATCGCAATCCGCCATGGAGAATAACCGCAAAGAGGTCCATAAGTAGCATGACCATAATATCTCTGTCACGCTTACATAGGCTCCATTTCAACATCTTTATATATAGAGGGACAAATATTTAGAAAAATAATGTAAAATTATTCAGATTTCAATAATTGTTGAAAAAAAGGGTTAAATAATTAGCTGCTCAAATGTGGACAAAGCCGTATGAATAGTTTAATTGCAATTGGGCTGCCAGTGCCAGCTATATTACTTGTTTATTATCAAGTTTGATTGTTTCAGAGCAGTTGAGGTTGAGGAAGCCCTCCCTTTTTTTTTTGTAGGAATGTCTTGTCTAGCAAAGTGCGAAGGTCAAAAGGTCAAAGGGTGTGGCACCTACTGACATTTCTGATACACGTAATATTTTTAATCTCTCATCAAACAGTTTCGTTTTCCCCTTATAATTATATTGTATTTTAATATTGTTATGATTTTACTAGTATTATCCGAGTAATTTCAGATCTTCTGTCTAACTATTTATTTATGTGAGTCTTATATAAGTCTCGCGTAGGTCTTACAAAATAAATGGTTAAAATTTTATAAGACAGAATAAGATAAAGTAATATTAGACAGAGGATTTTAATTCAGCCTGAGTAGTTAGTTCTGACATGAAGTACTTGCCCTTCTTTAGGGAAGCCAATTGGGACATGGTAACAATGCATCTTCATTAAGAAAGTAAAACTCTCCCACCCACCAGCCAAACTTAGAACTGAGGATGACCATTGTCTGTCACCTTAGGAGGATATACAGTAAACATGTTGATACAGGAGTTTTCAGGGTTCGCCAATTCCTAGTCCAACAGTGCCAGACAATTAATATTGGTGTGAACTACCAAGAATTTTTCAAAACTATGACTAATTGCATTGGCGTGGAACTCAGCCAAGTGAAGCAATTCTGAGAAGAATCCACTAAACTCCATGGTTTATGAATCTGAATTTGAAGGTCTAGGAGGGTTGTTGGACTTTGAAACTGGGCTGCCCTTATTTGTTTTTTTTTTTTTTCTAAAAATTTCTCTCAATAGGTTAAGTTCCTTGTAATTTTTGTTATTAGAAAAAGTTGATCGTAACAGGAAACTGTTGGTCTAGACTGTAGACAATCATTTGTTCATGATAAGCTCAAGGCATTTGACAACAACAGCGAGAGGGCTAGGCTTTGAATTTGTAGACTACCCCCACATGCATAACCTAGCCAACTCCCGACTTTTCACATCAGGAGTCAACATTGTTGTTATCAATCTTATTCTTAGGCCTTCCTCCCTCTGTGCGAACCCCTTGGTTTGGTTTATTGAGGATGACCGACACCAATCTAAGAACTAATTGCACATTTGTTTAAGGATAATAGTTGCCGTGCCCTACAGTCGGCAACTTTAAAATGGATATGGTGTTGTCACTGTTGATATTTGAAACCTCTCCCTTCCTGCCAATTTGATTGAAGGACTTACTGAAAATCAATAGCAGAACACTTTGCATTTGTTTCTAATTAACCCACTCTACCAAATCAATCCAACTAAGTTATTGGAAATCAATTAATAGCCAGAAACTTTGTATACGTTAATTTTAGATTCTGTAGGTCCCTTTGGATTGTGGATGTGGAACCAAATTACAATTGCAATTCTAATTTGATAAAATTAGAATCAAGGTCTTGGACTTAAAACAACTCTATAGAAACTTCACAATTAAATTCTTTTAAAATATCTTTAGAATTGAATTGAGTGAACAATCAAATTTTCAATTTATGTAACAAATATAAGCGATATAATTAAAGTTATCAATCTCTACTTTTCAAGATGCTAATTTGGAGAGTCTCAAATCCAACTTGATAGTAACATAGAGTTGGAACATTTAAGATTGGGTGCATCCTCCTATACTTTTGGGCCTATTGCATTAAATTCCCTCAACTACTAACCAAACGTAAGAAGAAAAGAAAAAGGACTTCTATTGCAATATTCTATATTTGATAAATGTTTTAGTTTCCAAAATCCTTACGATCTTGCTAGAATTGTACTAAACAACTACCATTTTCGAGGAGATGATTGCAAATATTATACTCATCAGCACATCTGAACAACCAGTAGGTCTTCTTCAGCATACAAAATACGGGTAGAATTGACACTTGCTTATGTTTTGCCATTATTTGGACTGTGAATTTTCTAAATTTATTCAGCCATGGAACTAATTTACATATTTTTTTCACCTGCAGGCCAGTTGTGTTGAATATATTATTCTGGAAAGTGATAACTTGTCATCAAATTTTCCAAATGGACATATTAATATTGGTGGACTAGAGTTGGATTCGCACCACTTATTTGCTCTGTTAACAACTCTAGTTGCTATTCCAACAATCTGGCGAGTGTCTCACGTCCAAAAACCAGTTTCTCACAGGATTTGTTTAACATTTTGTATATTTCTTCCAGCTGTTGGAGTGATTTCAACAATGGCGGTGGTCCTCTCCTTGTTTTGGGTTGGTCTGGTTGATCAAGTTGGTGTTCATAGCCAATGGACACTGCTAAACCTTGGAACACTTCCTGTTGTTATTGGCCTCTATGGATTTTGCTATTCCGGGCATGCTATGTTCCCGAGCATTTATTCTTCTATGGCGCAATCGAGCAACTTCCCTACAATTCTCTTGACATAGTAAATTGGAATTGCCATTATCACTTTCCATTGTCATAGAAAATCAGACGTTTTACCAAATCTTCACTAAACTTTGCAACTTTGGTATCTGCACTCTAATGTATGCTGGAGTTGCTTTTAAGGGGTATAATATGTTTGGAGAATCAATCCAGTCTCAGTATACTCTCAATTTGCCTCAAAATCTTGTTGCCTCAAAGATTGTTGTGTGGATGACTCTATGATCTTTAACTTTTCTTAGTTCTAATGTTTATGATAATTCTTAAAGAACTCTTAAGAATCTTATTAAAATGTATGTTCCTGCAAGTCGTCAGCCCATTCACCAAATATCCTTTTCAGAAATTAGTGTTCAAACTTTAGAAAAATCAAAGTTATAAATTTTCTGCTTTTAACACTTGAACTATGAAGAAGACTAGTTCTCCTTAATCTAAGTATGCTATAACTATTTCTCCTGTGTATGGGTCAATAGAACATTTACTTTGTCAAACATTTTATAACAGACTTGTAGTTCCAATTATAAGATGTTTCTTTTTTATCCTTCCAGAACTTTTTTATCAAGCTACTTTGCATGCCTCTTATGTTTTTTTTCTTATTAATGTTACCTATCAATCTTTGTTTCCTACGTCTAGCATTTGCTATTGAATTTGAAATGTTCCCTTCTTTTTATCTCCTTTTTTTTTTTCTAAACCAATTCCTTGACTGTAACTTATAGTTGATCTTTTACAGAGCTATTATGTAATATTTCTTTCAGCAAGAATACAGTGGATGCATTTCGGATGCATATTATGCAAACTAAAGAACTTGGTACATGCCCTGTGAAGCAGATTGGAGGTTGCTCCTCCTTTTACATGAGAATCAGCAATGTCTATATTGTAATTGTTGTAAGCAGTAATGCTAATGTAGTTGAGGTAACTTTCTTCCTGACAAGTAAGTTTATTCTTGATTTTGGCAAATCATCTTTGACATGTAGTCAACAATAATCTTGTCTATTAACTCATCTACAAATTATTTGCTTTTTATATATTTTAATATTTATTTTTGATATTAGTTTTATTTCCTTCAAAAAATGAGAAATATCTTTAAATAATCTCCTACAAGACGGTTTATCTAAAATTTCCTACAGAATAGTTATATAAGAAATAGGTAACTATAAAGTGTAATTGAGACATCTCTTGTAGTGATGTGAATTAGACTTCAAAGTCTACATCATGATACGTGTATCAATTTAAAGTCATTCTATCAAAATTATTGATATCACAATTTAAATGAAAGTGAATTTGTCAAACAATTGTAAAGTAAGTCCCACTCTATTCGTGAAAGACCTAATAGTAGCTTAATTCTTTCAAATCAAATGAAAAACATAGAAAAGTTTTGTTTTTAGTCCATACTATTCACCATACACAAAATTATTTATTGCATAAGCGCCTTCGACGCATGAGTGAAGGGGTCGACAAAGCTCAGCAAACAGCCATTAGAAGTTCTAAAGATTTCTAAGCAATTCATTAATAAACTCAAAAACCACCATACAACTTCCAATGATTGGGCAAGAAGTCTGCATAACTTTTAATTCATAGGCCTGACCTTATTCAATGTACTATCTACTATCACTAAATCATGGTATTTAGTCCCAATTAAATATCCTCTAGGAGAAGGACATAATATAAGAAGGAAGGGGAAAAGGAAAGCTGTAAAGATTTTAGCAAAGTGGTAATGTCACTCTTCCTATGAAATTCATTAAGCCATCTAATAATGCTATCAAATATTAAACCATATAAAACTTTTTTAATTCATATAAAAGATTTGGTTAGATATATTTTTATTTATATTTCATATAGTTTAAAATTATATAA
>JANIHY010000209.1:11734457-11749018 GCA_027479065.1 Erythroxylum brevipes
TGGAATTTCCTTTAATTTGCAATAGTATGAAATCCCTATGATTATAGGGTCTTTAATTCATGATTGTGAATGTTATGAAAATGTATGTATGGATCGTATGATCGATTGCGCCTAAATGTTGGGATCGGGTCCGCGGTTTGGGGCGCTTGACGCGGGCGCGACCCGAGGGGCCTCCTCGGGATTCGGGCATCCGGGGCTCGGGCCCAACAATTTTACCAATTTCTGGATTCTTTGATCCTACTACTCATTATAACCTTTTATATCATATTTATGATAACATCCATGAATCTTCTTTGTGGCATCTTTAGGCAATGTCTATCCTTTATGCATGTTCAATTGCTTTTTCTCCTCTTCATGTATGTCGTTATCTCTCTCATCCAACTAATTCAAAGTCTCTTCTATGGATTTTTTTTGTGTGGTTCCAACCTTTAAATAAATGGTGTATTGATATGTCACAACTTTTAACTTATCATCAATTATGGGACTCTTCTTTAGATGATAAAGAAACATATGCTATTTATCTCATCCATCGTCCTTATGTGATAAGTGATTATGGCCAAATCTGCACATTTAACCATATTCAGCATTAGCGAACTTCTACGACTTAGTCTACAGATCAACCATGCTTTCTCAAAGAATTGTATTCTCTTTTGGACCAATTGAATAAATCTCAGAATTTAGCCTTTTCACCAATATAAACTTCTCGGGACCCTTATTATGGAAATAATGCTCTTCTTGACCCAATTATCACTCCATCCCTAGATTAGTGGGCTTCCGAATCAGATCATGTGATTCACATCAAAGCTGGTGACATTCCTCATCTAGTCTCCAGTCCATTATCCAGCCTATTATATAGTCCAGTATAAGAATCCAATTCTACTTCTGGTCCATGGGATTTGAATTGGGATACAACAAACATCCACCAACTCATATACCAACTTGATAGAATAATGGGTTCTACTGAAGACCTTGGTATCACTGATGATCTCACTTTAACCCTTTAAAGTGAGCACACCTTTTAAGGCAACCACCTTCATGACTTTTAATGAAAGATGGCCCCATAAATCACTATTCAAGATACTGTTCAAGATTCTATCTTCTCATCACACTATTTACATTTAGACTTTTGTCAAAGTTAAGTAGCATTATTGTATCCTAAAGTAATCTTCTTTTCAAAAGAAGTGATAAGTTTGTCTTAGAAATACTTACATTTCTAACCTTTTCTTCACCTATAAAACCAAGGTTTCTTTTTAGTTATAGGAATGCTTCATTTGAAGTTTCATTTTATGCTTTAGTTTGATAAATGAAGTTTGTTTTTTTTTTTTTCTGAGTTTCTTCTCTTTCCTGAAAACTTCAAAGGCTTGAATCATATTACTATCTATCTAGGTGTAGGACAAGTATGCCCTACACTCATCTCTTCTGAGGATCTTGTGTATCAGAAAGTCTATGACGGTCTGAGACTACATTTAAAACAATTTTCGCTGCTTGATTAGAGTTTAATGGGGAAAGAGTGAAGGTGTTGAGATTATTGTTACAGAGTGGGAGTTAAGAGTTGTGAAATGGGAAGAGGTTCCTAAGAGGAAAGATAAGAGTTATGTGTTCGTGGAGAGTGACCTTGTTGTCTCGTTCATCATACCTAGAACAATCCCGATAGTCACAAGTATACTTCCCAAGTTGTTTTACAATAGTCTACCAAACATCTCAGTACCTCCAATTCGACTTTGGTTAGTCGATGAGCTTTCCAAATGAGTTGTTTTAGGCAATTTGGTGTAGTAGTTTCCCTATGTGGCCTTCGAGGTCCCCCCTATGGTATTAGAGCCAAAACTTTTGTTCTTACCCGAGGTATATTTTCATATACCGTAGTACCAGTTTTTCAAGTTCCCCACAGCTTTGGAGGTCTTGCATTTTGCATAACTAGTTAGTGACCGGGTCACTAGAGGGAGAAACCAAACCTTTTACATCTTGTCAGGCAGGTAATATTGATTCTTATTCAGAGAAGTGAGTAAAGAGAGAGCCTATACGAAGTTATGGAAACATTATCTACCGACCCTGTTCATTTATCTTCTACTTTGTCTATGTCTTCTTTACCTTCTAGTGTGCAGCGTGTGTTATGAAATAGAATAGAAAACCTTGTAGAAATTAATTAGGTACCTGTATAAAATCGTGTTTGTGAATCTTCTTTACTTTTTCTGAGTAAGTATAGTATATAGTCTCGTGACTACTCTTGAATGAGAAGTATTCATACCATTTTGTCTACTACTAGACTTAGAGTTCAAGAAATCATCCAAAGTTTCAGATTGGAACAGTGTGGACTCAAATTTACCACTGCAGAATACCACGTAAAGCTTGAAATCCCTAAAGAGCTGATCTCTTTATGAAGGGAGCAAAATCATACACATCTTCATGTTGGAGCTATACATCTTGTTCTTACACTTTATGAAAGAAAGAGAATACCTGTTACAACCAAGATATCTCTTTTATACACTGCCTATACAACATACTAAAATGGTCTTGTTGGTACCTTTGCTGATAAGTATATGTGTGACTATTAGGATTGTTCCAGGTATGATGGACAAGACAACAAGGTCACTATCCATGGGCACACAAGTCTCACCTTTTCTCTTAGGAACCTCTTCTCTTTTCACAACTCTCAGCTTCCATTTTGTAACAATAATCTCAACAATACCTTCACTCTCTCCTCGTTAAATTCTAATAAAGCAGCATAAATTATTTTAAATGCAATCCTAGATTGTCATAGACTTTCTGATACACAAGCTCCTCAAAAGAGGCAAGTGTAGAGCATACTTATCTTACACCTAGACAGATAGTAATACGATTCAAGTCTTTGAAGTTTTCAGGAAAGAGAAAAGACTTGGAAAGAAACAAACTTCATTTATCAAACTAAAGCATAAAATGAAACTTCAAATGAAGCATCAATTGAAGCCTAAATTGAAACCTTTTTACAACTGAAAGGAAAACCTTGCTTTTATAAGCGAAGCAAAGGTTAGAAATGTAAATCTTCCTAAGACAAACTCATTACTTCTTTTAAAAAGAAGACTACTTTAAGGTATAATAATGCTACCTAACTTTGAAAAAAGTCTAAAAACAAATAGTGTGATGATAAGATGAAATCTTGAATGGTAACTTAAATAGTGATTTGTGGGGCCATTTTTCATCAAAAGTCGTGAAGGTGATTGCCTTAAAAGGTGTGCTTACTTTAAAGGGTTAAAGCAAGGTCATCAGTGATGCCTAAGTCTTCAATGGATTCCATTGTTTTGTCAAGTTGATGGATGTTTGTTGTATCCCAATTTGAAGGCCATGGACCAGAAATACAATTGAATTCTTATTCTGGACTGTATAATGGGCTAGATAATGGACTGGAGACTAGATGAGGAATGCCACTAGCTTTGATGTGAATCACATGATTTGGTTTGAAAGCCCACCAATTTGAGAATGGAATGATAACTGGGTTAGGAAGAGCAGTATCTCCATAGTAAGGGCCAAAAGAAGTGCATATTGGTGAAAAAGGTCGAATTCTATGATTGATTCAATTGGTCCAAAATAAAATATAATTCTTCAACAGAGCATGGTTGATCTATAACCCAAGTCGTAGAAGTTCGCCAGTATTGAATATGGTTAAATGTGCAGAGTTGGTCAGAATCACTTATGACATAAGGATGATGGATGAGATAAATATCATATGTTTCTTTATCATACAAAGAAGAGTCCTATAATTAATGATAAGTTAAGAGTTGAGACATATCAATACGTCATTTATTTAAGGGTTAGAACTACTCAAGAAAAGTCCATAAAAGAGACTTTGAATTAGTTAGATCAAAGAGATGACAATATACATAAAGAGGAGAAAAGGCAAATGAGCATGCATAAAGGGTAGACATTGCCTAGAGATAACACGAAGTGGATTCATGAATGTTATCATAAATATGATACAAAAATTTATAAAGAGTAGTAGGATCAAATAATCTAGGAACTGGTAAAATGTCATGCTAGAGAAGAGTTAGATGCAAATAATAGAACAGACTTTGATGCAAAAGTGGATAAAGCTCTGAAATAGTGGTTGGAGTAGTAGAAAACAAAGGAGGAAACTCCTTTTTATATTTTACAAATCTAGGAAACTCCATTAAGTAGTATAATGGAAAGTGAAGTTTGAAAGAAGAGGAGACAAACAAGAGAGGTTTTGCAGGTCTAGAAAGATAATCAGTAAGGATATTTTTGTGATCTTTAATGTGTCGAATGGACTATTTATAGGAGGAAAACTACTCTTGCCATTTAAACAATTGACTGTTGGGAATCTTTTTCTACTCTATCAAGGATTTTTGGAAAAGGAGGTGTTATCCATTTAAATGACAAAGTGATGAGGAGTGAAGTGAAAAGTGAAATTTTCAATACCTTGTTTAATAGTAAGAATCTTCTTATAGCTGATATGATAGTTGCATTTAGAAGAACTAAATTGACTAATTGCATGTCTACAATAATGTTGCTGGACATTGATTTCTTCAAGCAGTACAACACTCCAATGGGTGTCTCTAGCATCAGTATGTAAGACACGTTGTCTTGTTTCAAGAATCTTTAGTGGTGGAGAATCCTAACAGATCTGCTTTAGATACTTGACAGCCTTTGTCTATTCCTTTGTCCAAGGTGGAGGATTCTTTTTTAATGTGTGGACTAGACTGGTAGAATCCATCTTTGAAATGCATACCAAAGAATTCAACTTCTGTAGTGTCAATAATGCTTTTTGAGGCCGAAAGCATAATGCCATATTATTTAGTAAGATAAAAAAAATATTTTTAGAAGGGCCTGATGTTCCTCAATATAGATTAGTGCACTATTGAGGATAGACTTATAGATCTTTATCATGGATTTTTGAAACAGTGATGGAGTGATTTTAAGTCAAAATGACATAACAGTCCATTAGTATTGTGCATTGGGAATCCAAAATGCAGTCTTATATCATTCTTTTGGGTCTATACCCAATTTCCAAAATCTTGCTTTAAGATCAAACTTTAAAGATAACAGCTTCTTTAAGAAATAGTATCTGAATACTTATCTTTGGTAAAGGAAACTTGTTATCTTGCAAGAAAGCATTTAGAAGTTTGTAGTCAATAAATAATCTGTTTTCCCACGTTTATGCTCTGAACGTTTATTAACATAGAATGCTTGACAGGCTTAATCCGACTTTGTAGACTCAATAAGTCCTTGCTTCAAAAGGATTGCACACTCATCTTCTGTGAGCTTTAGATTATCAGGATTTTTCTTGGATATGTGGCTTTTGTAGGATTGCTATCATCGCTCTTTTTGAAAGGTAGACTTATAAAAAAGTCAACATTAGGATATGGGTGAGAAAAATGTGCATGAGATTCAGGATAGTATTCTAACTGTTTATCTTGAAGTGCAGTGTATTGTGTAGGAATTGGGTAAGTTCAAACACATTTTTTATTTTAGTGTATGGACTGAATAGTGCTCAATACCTGAGGCCTGTGGTTAGGATCTGTAAAGGTGAGGCTTTACGGTATGTATCCATACCAATTAGAATGTCTAGGCCAGGTAGATTGCATCTAAGAACTTTAGTCCAAACTATATATTGAGGAAAGAATTGAATTTCTATTCTTCTTGTTATTAACACAATCTTAAAAGAATTACCACCAGTAGCAGTAAAATATTCTTCATGAGAAGTCCATGCATCAAATGATAAGATATTGGACTTCATGATCATACGACTGGATTTAGTATCCATAAACCCGATAACTTTGATGGGTTTATCATATTTGTCCTATTGAAAGAGTTGTATCTAGACATAAGGTCGTTGAACTGGTATACGATCTACTTTCATGCAAGTCTGTTGTAGCATGTATAGAGAATCATCCTCTTGAGAATAAAAGGAAATAGAGGATTCTTCATCTTCTGATGTTGATATAGAAATAGCAACCTTGGTGTCGTCATCTTCTTGAGATTTCTCCTCAATCAATTCTTCAAAGTTGTTGGAGGAATGAATAGGCATAATAGATTGCATCTGCTTCAACATCTTTACATCTTTTTTGGTTGCATGAGGGCGTGTACGTGCAAAGTGCCATACTACCCATAGAGGAAACATCGAGTAGGCTTCTATAGATGCGAGGACTTCTTGCAGAACCGAAAAAAGCTTCTTTTTCTACTGTCGTTCTTCCTTTCATAGGTTTTCTTCAAAAGCTTATAGCCTTTCTTCTTTCTGTGGAACTTTCTCTAAGGGTAGACTTGATGAAGATGAGCTTTCTTCTTATTATGACACTAACAAGTCTTTGTATCTCTGCACTTAACCTGGAAATAAGGCTTCTTGCAAGTTTGTTTGAGAACTAGACTGCTTTAATGATGTTCACATAACTTATCAAGAGAGCCTAAAGCAAGTTGATAGATTTCTTTAAGAGATATTGTTCACATATTGTGTTGTAGAGAAACTATGATCCTTTGTAATTCTGGTTGCAATTGATTTGGAAGGGATGATATAAAAGTATATCGAAGATTAACATCATTCCATCCATTCGAAAGATAGTACCTTTCAGTCATTTGTTTGTAACGCTTTTGGATATCACGATTATCAAAAGAACAACATTTTATTGCGAAGTATTCCTCATGGATTTGTTTATTAATGAGCTAAAAGTCACCAATGAATTCCTTGTGGATAATTCCAAGTAGTACTCCTGTAATAGTGACTTGGATGTACTTAAAGTGTTTAATACTCTGTCACCATTCTCGCAAAGTACCAGTGAAACGAGATGTGAATTTAGACAAAATATCTAGTAGAGGATGATTAGGTCTGGTCATTTAAAGATCAATCCATGCACCAAATTTATGTATTCTATCCTTTGGTGGTAGATCATCGAATGTAAACTAAGGTCCTAAAGTAGGCTTGGTTGTAGCCTATGTAGTTGGTTGAGCTAGTGTTACCTGTGGTGCTGGTTCAGGTCTGAAAGATTCAGTACCTGTGGACTCTGTTTTACTTATTTCAAGTTCAACTTCAGTAGCTTGAGGTATCATCATCAAAACATTAGATAATTTTGAAAGAACAACAAATTATGTTGAAGAATCAATTGATGGTTCAGAAATATGTTCAGATGATGACTCAGAGATTGAGTCAGAGACATTTGTAGAAACTTCAGACGTTCGGACAGATGCTTCTGAATAAGCTTCTGTATTATTTGATTGAGAACTTAAATCTTCTGCAATTTGTGTAGATTCAAAAGTTACGATAAATTTCGTCTGTTTAGCTTTGTCCTTCCCAAGAGATGAGGTGAAAGGTTGAACTTTTGGAGGAGATGTTGGAGGTGTATGAATTTGTATCGACTTACTTCACTGATTGATTGGTTCAAATGGTGTATAAGAGGTTGATGGCTTAGGGACCTTTGAAGACTTGGCAACTCTTTTTTTAGGCATATGTTTAGGTTTTTGCCATAATTTTGATTTTCCCGGTTTCTCTGGAGTTGTCTAAGGATGTATGTATTGTCTAATCAAAGGACAATTAAATTTGAATACTTTTGATACATAGGAGACGGATATGTTAGCTGTGTATTTGAAAAATATGTTGAGGATGAGCCATAGATTGTCTTTGGTTGTACCGAATGCATGTCAGCTTCCATTTGTTGCATAATTCCTTGTATCTTGTCTTGTCGAAGTTTAGCCTCAAGGCATTGAATCTGAGCTTTCTATGATTGGTACATCTGTTGGATATGTTTAGAAACTGCATCAACTTTATGATGAGTAGCATGATTTTGTTGACTGATTCCATCCAGCTTAGACTCAGAACTTTGTTTTGTGCTATCGCGTTTGATGTTTACCAGTTGAGAACTTCATCAGATGGAGTTGACACAAGTGTTCCTTGTGAAGTTATCCCTGTGGCTTGGATATAAGGGTTAGAGACAACCCGCATTGATTCATCAGTACTCCTGGTTAATGAGGAAAATCTTCCTCGTGTGACTTTGCCATCATACAGGGTATGGGAGTAGGAGTTATAAAAAAACTTCTAGCTTAGATTTGTATGTAGATCTACATGTAGACGATTTCAACATCTCTCTAAGAGACTTGGTCTGGATCTTTTTATTAATAGATCTTTAAAATCGTCTGGATCTGGATCATCTCTAAGGGGATGATACTTACAAGAAGGCATATAACGCGGTTTTGACTTTTTCTTCTTCCTTCTCCTTCTTGTATAGTGATCATAATCATCATCATTATTTGACTCAGGGTTGGACAAATCTCACAGTCTGGTTTACACATAGATGGGTTGACATCCCATACAAAATGTCTACAATGATGATTAACATAAATTGGATCTTCATTAGATTTAAAGTAATGAACAGGAGGACCAGATTTACCTTCCGTATGTGAGAATACGAGCTGGATCATAAGGATTGCACCAAATTTTAAAGCTCCAGATGGATCTTCATTGGGTCGTGCATAGATAGGCTTAGCAGTTCCATCTCTCAAAGTCTTCATAATCGAAGGAGTTGTCATATGAAAAGAGTTTCGGTGAGGCACAAGGAACATCTTTTGGTAGTTGGTGATCCACTTAGTAGACATCAAATTTTCAAGCTCCTGTCCTGGTAGTTACTTTGAGATATGAATGATAGTAGTCTAATCATTGGAACGATCAATGACCATGTAAAGAGCATCCAAAGTGAAATTTGAAAAGTTAAGGTCCAATCCATGATTCTGCAAACGATAGATCATCTGGTGATATAGAGTAGCCATGATGGCTATAGGATCTTCATCTGCTCCAGTGATCTGGATCTAAACTTGTAGACATTTAGATAAAATAGAATCATCCAACCTGATGTTGAAATCAGGTGTATGGTCAAGATGACACTTTTTTATTAAGTGTTGTTAGCAAGGTATCAATAAGAGCATTTTAGGACATTGTATATGTTGTGCCCCGTTTGCAAAGTCCAACTATCATTTCTGATACCAAAAGGTGTTTGACTCGGGTCTCGAGATGAATTCTGAGATGACCATTTAAGGCGGTCATGTGAAGGTGGTGTAAATGAAAAGTGGAAAGCATTGCATTTATAAGAAATCTCAGTGTGGTAGCAAAGAAGAGTTCTCTGCGGCGAATGGAGTTATCTCCATGAACCCTTCGGGAAAAGTTTGCCACGACGAACTCTCGAGGTTCAGCAAGAGAACCCTTTAGGAGAAGTTCGTCGTGGCGAGAGTCAAGCCTTGCCACAGCGAAGTCACAAAATTTTGTCTATAAACACCCTTCTGAGAGGTTCGTCGCAGCAAACATCTAACTTCACCACGATGAAACCTTCAAATCCAAACCCTGAAAATAACACCAACTCAACTTTTGAAACACATTCAACAACCAATGCAAATATTCTAATCACACATACACTCAATTCTAACGATCCAAACTTGACCACAAGATAAATCTAAACATACTCAAAAGAAACTTCAATTATTCAATTCATTAATAAATCCAAAAGAGTTCTACAAAAGATGCTCAATGTTGATATGCCTATAAAGCTAACCAAAATAATCACTAACTTAGTATAAAATTTTCTAACTATCTTGGATTTTCTAATACCTTATAAGGATCGCTAACCTTCTCGTTCTGCACTTGAGGAGTGAATAGTGGGGTGAGCTATATACCTCAGTGGCTAATATATTTATAATCATCGGTAATGAGCCACACATTCAAGCATATGTACATATATATCCAGCAATTCACTACTCAACAATTCAAACTCATAGCTCATCGTTGACAAGATGTCTTTAGCTAGAACATATCATGTAATTATTCATCACAACATAACACTCAATTATGCATCATGCTTAACAAATCAGTGATGAAATTCACAATAAATGGGTCGAGAGTTTCGTGGAACGAAATGGATAAACCGGAGCTTATACCGTGAACAAAACGAGTCTAATTTCTCAAGATCTTGTGGCCTCAAGAAATAGCCAAGAGAAGGCTATAGGTTAATGTGCATGTGACTAACGAAACGTTCCTCTCTTGCCTAAACACAATCAAATTTCAATGCTTAACTCACTTCACACACATTCATACTTTTCGTGCTCATCATGTTTTTTCCTCTTTTCATTTATACAAAATGCCATGCTATTTTTCAAGGCATAACATGGTCATAATCAGAATGCATTTTCAAAATTTTCGATAATTCAAAGCAAGCAATTTAACACACAATATACAAGCAAGGCAATTTTCCCATGTTACACAACAACTATAAATATATTACCCACCTAATTTCTCTTGACAATCCAAATTCAATGTTGTCTTTCCTCTTGCTCTTGGATAGGGTTTTCTTAGTTTCCTATAACAAACTAAGCTCTCGTTCAAACAACATTTAAATGAAATTCATAAGGCTTCAATAATTAAAAAAATGCTAAAGTTGAATTATAACCTTTTCAAAATTCATACTTTCGGATTAATTTTTCATGATCAGGTAAATGAATAAATTTGGTAATACTTCCTTCTAAAAAAATGTTCCTCATTGTTTTAAGTTCCTAATGACACCAAAATCATTCAATTTGGTTCAGAAATCTGAAAGCTATACCCCAAACATGCTGGGACTATTCTTATGTTGAAACAATATTTTGTACTCAATTTTTATCTAAAAATTGAGGTTCTTAAAGATTGAATTAAAACTTGATTGCCCTAGATAATTTGTAGCCATATATCTATAGTTTACTCCAAATTAAAAATCGCTCCATTTGAACAACTATACAAAAAGTTATGCCTAAAATACCAAAGCAAGCTTTGTGGAGGAAAAGTGACTTCTTTGCGGCGAACTTTAACAGAAACCTACTTCGAGAACATGTTTTGCTATATTTTTCATCTTTTTACTTCCCACATTTTGGATATAACCCATCTTAAACCTAATCCATCTCTTCTACTTCATTTTCAACTTCATTTCAAATCAATATCATTGACAAATACATCATGGTCTATCTTTGATCATTAACCCTAAAAGAGAACATTTGCCTATATCATTTATCAACAACTTTCTACACATATTCAACTTCATTTGCGTTTCATTTAACCAAACTCATGAAATTTAAAACATAACTTACTGGTTGAAGCTTCAAATTCTTCAAACTCTTCAAGATATCCAAAAACCCTGATCTATATTTAATCCCCTTTTTGTATCTAATCAAGAAAAAGATAATAAACTTACCTCTAGCAAGTTGATTTCTCTTCTTTTTCTTCTTCTTTCTTCTTCCTTCCAAGCCTCCCACTATTTTCCTCCTTCTTCCCTAGCTTCTTCGATTTTTCTTCTTTTCTTTTCCTTTCTTTCACGTTTTTCTCTTCTCTTCTTTCTCCTCTCACGATTCTTCTCTTCTTCTTCTAAGCCAAGACATATTTTTATTCTTGTTTTTCCCATCTTACCCTTCACTTACTTGGTTCTTCTAATTTTACCCCTTCTTTTTGTCTTTTATGTCTCTAACTCCTTTAATCCACTTAGCACCATATAAATTCTAAGTTAATTCTAATCTTTCCATCAAATTCTAATCTCTATTCATACTTACTAAATTTAATAACCCAATTCTAAAATAAATAGATAAACAAACAAACAAACAAAAAATAAATCGATAATAATTAAAAAAATTTCAGGGTCCAACAGTATAAGCAGTGTCTAAAAGAGATATCCTGGCTATAACAAGTATTCCCTTTCTTCCATAAAGTGTAAGAACAAGGTATATAGCTTCAACATGAAAATATGTATGATTTTGCTCCCTCTATAAAGAGATCAATTCTTTAGAAATTTCAAGCTTTACGTATTGTTCTGCAGTGGTAGATCTGAGATCACACTATTCCAATATGGAACTTTAGTTGATTTCTCAAACTTTAGGTCCAGTAATAAAAAAAGAGTACGAATACTTCTAGTCCAAGAATAGTCACGAGAATATATACTGTACGGACTTGGCAAAGATAAAGAAGATTCACAAACACGATTTTTTACAAGTACATGAGTAATTTATACAAGGTTTTCTATTCTAATTGATAACACATACTTTACAGTAGAAGGTAAAGAAGACATAGACAAAGTAGAAGATAAATGAATAGGGTCGGTATACAATGTTTCCATAACTTTGTATAGGCTCTCTCCTTGCTCACTTCTCTGAACAAGAATCAATATTACCCGCCTGACAAGATGTGAAAGGTTTGGTTGCTCCCTCTAGTGATTTAGTCATTAGCTAGTTATACAAAATGCAAGACCTCTAAGTCTATAGGGGACTTAGGAAACTGTATATGAAAATATACCTCGAGCGAGAACAAAAGTTTCCCAAGTCCCCTACAGAAATGGAGGATTGATGAATCAATGGGGGTTGTCTCTAACCCTTATATTCGAGCTATGGGAATCGCGTCATAATGAATACTTGTGTCAAATCCATCTGATAAAGTTCTCAATTGGAAAACATCAAACGTAATAACACAAAACAAAGTTCTAAGAAGAATTGATCCTAAGCTGGATGGAATTAGTCAATAAAATCATGCTACTAATCATAAAGTCAATGTAGATTCTAAACAAATCCAATAGATGTACAAGTCATACTAAGCTCAGATTTAGCATCTTGATGTTGAACTTCGACATTACATCTTTGCCCATTATATGGGTCTTGACTTGGATTTTGAAGTTTGTGAGATACAAAAGATATAAGGAATTATGCAACAAATGGAAGCTGACATGCATTTGGCACAATCAAAGACAAGCTCTGGCTCATCCTCAATAGATTTTCCAAATACACAACCAACATATCCATCTCTTAAGTATTAAAAGTATCCAGAAGAAGCTGACTACTTAAAGGTATTCAAATTCAATTATCCTTTGATTAGATAGTACATACATCCGCAAACAACTCCGGAGAAACCAAGAAAATCAAAATCAAGGCAAAAACCTGAACATATGCCTAAATAAAGAGTTGCTGAGTCTTCAAAGGTTCTTGAGCCATCAACCTCTTATACACCATTTGAACCAGTCAATCAGTAGAGTAAGCCGATACAAATTCATACACCTCCAACATTTCCACCAAAAATTTGACCTTCCGCCTCATCTCTTGGGAAGGAAAAAGCTAAACAGACAGAGTTCATCGCAACTCTTGGATCTACACAAATAGTAGAAAATTAAAGTTATCAATCAGATAATATATAAGCTTATTCAGAAGAATCTGTCCCAACATTTGAAGTTTCTACAAATGTCTCTGAGTCAATCTCTGATTGAGAACATCGAATGGAATGCTGACAGTTCTTCTTTAGCTCATTTGCTTCAATAGCATCCACGATGGCCTCCAGACCTTTCAGATACTTTTCTTCACTATAAGTATCCTCTTTCCCTTCAGCAAAATATAGTCACAACTCCTTTCATTTTGAAACAATTTCGTTCAATAAGTATAGCTAGTCAACCTCTATTTGCTTTCATAAAGAAATCTTTTCCTTCTATAGCTAGTACTGCTACTGGTGTGCTTAAAGTTGCCTCACTTGTAGCGCCCCTTTACCGTAGGCTACGCATCGGGACACCCGTAGGTCATTCCGATACATAACTCACGATACGAGTGCACTATGATTCGATCATTTCTATAATCCACATGACATCAATCAAATAAAACTATAATATCAGTTTCACTAAATTTTAAAACCAAAAGAACTTCTCATTTCATTCTTAAAAACCATAAGTTCACAATTCTGTCATAATTACAACTGTACAAATCCAAAAGGAACTAAAATAACTCCTAACTAGGTCATCCCCAAAAGATCCCAGCGGACCGACCTGTGAGCCATACGCCTCTCTCCGGCACTCACACAGCAGGAAAAATCTCGCTAACTGGAGCTAGGAGTCTACTGTTGCTGCCCTGAAAAATATTACAATGTTAGGTGAGTTTGCGAACTCAATGAGAAACCATGATCGATGGTTCACCCAATTCATGCATTACGCAATATTGCGTACAGGTCAAACACAATAACACATTCAGAACAAAAGTCAGATACTTTACTAAACAATTATTATGCATACACATTTAACCCATTTTCAATTCACAGCACAATCAGATAATGCATGACATTTTTAACTTTATTTCAATGTCGTGACTGGGCGTCAGTGAAGACCCATTACGGGCACATCAAACAGTAATCGCGTTTTAGGGGGTAGGAGAGCCGTCTGGGTATGCACTACTGCCTACGCGTTATAGGGATAGGAGAGCCCTCTGGGTATGCACTATTCCCTACTTGGCCTTAGGCCCTCTTTAAGAAATCGAGCTTATAGCTCTGATCAGTGATTGCACCAGTCACAACCGTTAATTACCCATTTCAAATCATGCCTAGTATGCGCTCTAAATTGTACAGTAACACATTTCACTCAACATTATTCAATTCCTAATCACAGACAATTCATATAAAGCATTTAACAAATCAGAGACTGAGGAACCAACTAGGTTACTCACCTCTAAACTTTCGAGCTACTGCCGGGAAGTCTCTGCTATGTCGGAGGATCGACGCTCCACTTGAGCCTCTAAACAATCAGAATAATACCAATATCACTAATTGCACAATTTACAAT
>JANIHY010000209.1:11765439-11776006 GCA_027479065.1 Erythroxylum brevipes
ATGAACATGGAAATGCATCTCTAACTCTCATTAGTCACTCACATTTACCATTCTAACCCTCCCACAAGTAATGGGATGTTACAGTAATGGAGTTTTAACTGAATTTAAATCACGAGATGTAACATTCTTAGAGAATAATTTTCCCAAGCAAGGCAAAATAGGTAAAGATCTATTGTTATATGAGTCGCATGATCAGAATGATTATGTTATGAAGAATGAAGATGGAGAACTTCAACCAAGTGGGAGCAATTCCACAGAAAGGTTCTCTATGATAACTGATCTGAGTGGGAACAATCAGATCAATCATAGATTAGTTTATGATGAACCTCGGTTAAGACAAAAGTAATCGAAGAATAATTCCTCGACATCGTTTTAAGATTGAAAGAGAAACTAATATGATTGTTCTGCAAGAGGAAGAAGAGCCAAGGAATGTAAATGAGGCTCTTACTGGCACTGCTAAAGAAGAATGGATGAAAGCAATGACAAAAGAAATGGCTTCTTTAAGCTCAAATCAAGTATGGGATTTGGTTGACCTCCCTGAAGGACGTAAAACAATTGAGAACAAGTGGGCTCTCAAAATTAAGAAAAAAATTGATTGCAATATCGAAAGATATAAGGCGCGTCTTGTAGCAAAAGGATACACACAATAGGAGGGAATTGATTATGAGGAAACTTTTTTACCTGTTGTGAAGTTTGTTTTAATCCATCTTATTTTGGCTATAGTAACCAGTATGGATCTTGAATTACATCAAATAGATATAAAAACTGCTTTTCTCAATGGTGAATTAGATAAAGAAATCTATATGGAATAACCTGAAGGTTTCATTAAGGCGGGTCAAGAAAATAAAGTATGTCAATTATTAAAATTAATTTATGGCCTGAAGCAGTCTTCAAGACAATAGTATATTCGTTTTTCATAACATAGTCATTTTGTATGATTTTCAAATGATCGATGAAGACTATTGTGTGTACGTTAAGAGATCCAAAGATAAATTCGCTATTTTATCTTTATACATGGATGATATATTGATTACTTGTAATGCCTGCGTGTTTCTTACGCAAATCAAATATTGGTTATCATCTGAATTTGAAATGAAAGACATGGGTGAAGCGGCATATATTCTTGGAGTCAAGATTTCAAGAGATCGTTCAAAGAAATTGTTATCGCTTTCACAAGCGATGTACATTCAAAGAATTCTTTAACGATTGCGTATGCAAGATTGCAAACCAATTGATAATTCTATTGCTAAAAATGAAGGCTTTATTAAGAGAAATTGCCCGTCAAAGCCACAAAAAAGGGAACAAATGAAGAATTTTTCCTACTCTAGTGCAGTTGTAAGTCTTATGTACGTAATCATGTGTACAAGATTAGATATTTGTTATGTTATTGGATAGTGAGCAGATATCAATCAAATCTAGGCCAAGCATATTGGCAAGCAATAAAGAGAATATTGAGGTATCTAAAGGGAACTATAAACTATGCATTATGTTATCAAGGTAATGATTTATGTACATAAGGATATACAGATGCAGACTAGGGAGGAGATTTAAATGAAAGAAAATCTACCTCAGGATATGTATTCTTACTAAACCATAGAGCAATATCATGGAAAAGTAAGAAACAATCTTGCGTTGTATTATCCACAATGGAAGCTGAATTTATAGCATTATCAACTACAGTACAAGAGCCTGTGTGACTTCATCGATTTTTTGTGCATTTGGGAGTCATTAAAAGCAAAAATTAATTTAGTGACCATCAACTGTGATAGTCAAGCTGTAATCGCTTATAATAAAGACCCCAAATTTTATTGTAAGACAAAGCACATATATACTAAGTATAATTATGTAAAAGATATAGTTGCACAAGGAGAAGTGAATACGGGATATATATCTACAAGATATCATAGTAGACCCAATGACAAAGCCAATTTCTAGGGATGTATACATTAGGCGTGTAAAGTCACTAGGACTATATAGATGTTGAAATGTACTGATAAACATTCCTCTATATATGTTCACTCAGGCTAATGTCATATGTATGGATATAATGTATGATGAAGATTATACATTGTGTATCATTTGATTCATGAATATATGTGCATGTGTATAACTATATTTTGGGATGAATCATAAATATATAAGACAGATTATAGATTGGCTCTCTTTCAAGGGGAAGTCACCTCTAATGTTTATGCTTGCTAAAGATGAGGCAAGTTTAACATTTATTATTTAAGTGATAATTGAGAATAAGAAACTTAAACGATAAATGCCATAAAGAAATTGATTCAAAGTGATTTATTAATCACTATATCTATCTTACGTTGCTATATGTGAGTTTTAAATAAGTTTTTTTGAGTAGATAAGTGAACTCAAGTTAAACATTGAGTATGTTTGAACTATTATCTGTATGGTATTTCTTGAATAAAGATGTTCAAGTTAAACGAAGTGGGTAAATACCGTAGCACATGACTCGTACTATGTGTACACAACTGACCAAAAAAAGGGATTAATGTAAGTCGCAAGATCTCATCTTACATTATGTGAGATCCTTGAGGTTAAGAAAAACCTCATCATATACCCTTATGACTCTTGTTTCATTCTTGATAATTGAATTTAAAGTTTGTTACTTTAAATTATTGCCAAAAGATCATGCAAGATACGATCCTATGGAATAATTCTAGGAAAGCAAATTAAATTTAATTCAAAAGAGAATTGAGAACAAAGGAAGGTCATTTAATTTAGCTCATTGACTCGCATGAAAAGTATTCATAGATGGTCATCGTCTCTTTAGGAGAGAACTTGAATACAGTCATGACTTAAAAAAACTAAGTGAGATCAAAGGAAAAAAAATGCAAATGCGAGATATAACCTAGAGTATAGCATACAATTTCTGCTCAAAGGACACAACAATCTTAGGATCAATTTGTTAATTGAGATGTCATATACTCCTAACAGATATGTGACGATGTACTCTCATCTTATGCTGGTCACACTGGTTATTGAACAAGTATGAGTATTGCAGAGTTTTTTTTTTTTTGTTAAACCCCTCATGTGTGAGTGGGAGCTGATGATATTTTTCACCCATGATGGGTCTAAAAATCCTCGTGCAAGAATAACTACTAATGGTAGTTATTCACAGATTGTATTTAAAGGCAAAGTCAACGGTTTGGAAAAATAACTTACTTTGTGTATTTCGGTTTTGTGAGAGAAAAACGTTGGATCTTTGTGCAGACTCTTGAAGGTTTCTTTACAGAACACTTAAGCGCGAGTACTCTGTGTTCCTTAGCCGGTGGAATTACAGACAAGCATCAAGTATGTATGTTTTGTTTTTTTTCCCCGCATATACAATCGATCCTATGGTATATGATATGTTCATAAATTCATTTAGAATTAACTTCACAATTCAAATGTTATCAATTGAATATCTAATTTCATGAGTATATTAACATTAGCCTAATGTTATAATTTTTATATATTGATCAATGATAATGAGCTGATACTTAAAAAATTAATCATTATTTTCTGATTGTTTATGTGAATTTCTAAATTACGGTATAGGCCAAAATTATTTTTGATACATGAAGTAGACAATACTTGGCGTTAGATCAATATTTAATTGATTACATAAATTATTAGATTAGGTGTCTAATTCATATATTTAAAGTTTAGATTAATATTAAAAGTATTTTTATATAATCTTTTGTTAGTTTTCAGTTCATACAATAGTTTATAAATTATATATTTAAAAAAGTAATGAAAAGCTAGTCTCGGGTGAGTCTCTCTTGTTCAAGCCCACAGCCTCCAATGGAAAGAGACTTTTGAAAAGCACAACCGTCTACTGTCTATATTTCTCACCTTGTTTTTTTACAATTTACCCTTCAGTCATGTTTCCAATTTCCAAATTCCATTTTTGGAAGATGTCAGTTTTTTATTCCCGGCCTTCCAAATCTTACCATTTACCAACAAAAGATTTATTTTTAATTTTGATAAGCCACAACTCACAACACTTAAAGGCTCTGTTTTTTTTCTCCTGTTATAACTCTTTGAATGGATGAATATGTCATTTATCATCATCATGTACATAACGGCCCCCTTCGATTTCTGACATCTTCATTCCCCTTAAATACATACATGCCCCTTTTATAGTCCCCACACCACAACTTACTCTCCCCGATACTCGCTCCTTTTTCCTAGTAGAAACTGAAGAGAACTGCTCCTTCCAACTTACCATGGCTAAGGTGAAGTTCTTATCTCCATTCTTATTTCCTTTTTCCTATGGGACCGGTTTTTATGGTGTTTTTGTTCCGATGTGTTTCTGTTGTTTGCAGAAGAAGATCAACAACAACCACAGCAATACCGACGACGACGACAAGAACAAAGGAGACAAGACGGACCAAGTGAATAAGAAGAAAGGAGAGAAAAATGAGGACAGTAAAAATCAAACCACTGTTATTTTGAAAGTGGAGATGCACTGCGGGGGCTGCGCGTCTAAGATTGCCAAACTTGCTCGTGGCCTTGAAGGTAGGTATTTCAGCAACCTCGTCTCTTTCTCTCATGACCATCCCTCTCTCCATCTTTATCTTTCTCCTTGACAAATTGACATGTCAAAATTGGTCCATCAGTTTTAAATAAGTGTTCTGCTCTATTTCTGCTTGCCCTCGTTGTTTATGGTTGTTTTTCAAAATCCTCTTAACTTGGTTTTGATATTAGGTGTTGAGAATGCTAAGGCAGAGATGGTTTCCAACAAGTTGACGGTGATCGGCAAAGTTAATCCCTTGAAGATTCAAGAGGATCTCCACCTCAAGACCAAGAAAAAAGTTGACCTCATCTCTCCGCAGCTCAAAAAAGAAGACCCCAACGCCAAGAAAGATGAGAAGAAATCCAACGACAAGAAACCGGATGATAATGCCAATAATACTAAGAAGCCTAAGGAGGTAACAATTAATCGCTAGTTTTTTACTATGTACCATAAAAAAGATCAATCGCTGTTCTTCGACACAGGGGGCATTTTAATGTTGTTCCTATTTAACCAAAGTATGTGGGTGGATTACATTTTAGTCTGGTCTGGTGTTTCCTTCTTTAACTCATAGAGTGCTTTCAAATCACAATCTCATCAAACATGTCTAATTTCATTACTTGATGTTACATTACCATGTCAAGTGGGGTGGCGCAGTTTAGCAAAGCAATTTTAATACAATATTCAAATTATGATTAATTTAATATTGTAGCCACCGGTGACGACGGCCGTACTCAAACTGGGGTTTCACTGCCAAGGTTGCATTGAGAAGATTCAGAGAATTGTATACAAGACCAAAGGTGACCTTATTATTCCGTAAACCACACCAAACACTCAATACTCGCGTCCAGTTCGCTCACTGTAACGGCGTTATGGTTTTTGTTCTTACAGGATTGCAAGAGATGTCGCTGGACAAGCAGAAAGAGACGGTGACGGTCAAAGGGACAATGGACGTGAAGGCCTTGACTGACACTCTTAAGGACAGACTCAAGAGACCCGTCGAGATCGTTCCGGCTAAGAAGGAGAAAGACGGCGGCGGCGGCGGCGGCGATAAAGATGAAGGCGGAGAGGGAGCAGGGAAGAAGAAGAAAAAAGGAGGCGATGGTAGCGCTGGCGGCGGTGGGCAGGAGAAGAGTGGAGGAGCTGACGTCGCCACAGTTGACAGTAACCGGATGGAGTTTATGGTTCAACCCGGGTACGGGCACGGTTATGGATACATGGGTCAGCCTGTAGGGTATGTTGGTCAACCCGTGGTGACCAATACTAATTACATAGGTCCGCCTGTCTATCCATATGGCTATGCCCCAAATTACGGTTATGGTTATGGGTACGGGTACGGGCAGGTGGCGGGTTACCCAGCTCACTTGAAATTCAGCGACGAGAACCCTAATGCCTGCTCAATTATGTAGTTACTAGTTTATAACTTACCCTAGTAGGCGGTTTGCTCGACTTTGAATGTGGGGACCAAAAATGTAAATAAAACAGAGTTGGGTATGTGGGTGGAAAATTTTTGGGTTTTGGGTGGGCAAAGTGCAAACAAACAATCAGTTATATTTACTTGGGAATATTCAACTTATCTTCTATTTAATGTTACGAATGGCACGGTGATACGAGGTTTTGAACTTTGAAGTATTACTAAATGTAGCGATTATTTTGTTAAATCAATCAAATAAATATGGAAGTAAAACCAAATTGGTAATTATATACCTATATTTATATGGTGGGGGGTTGTGTTAGTCTCTTGGTAATCAGCCGTAGTAGAATGAAGAAGTGGCTTTCTTGCTTTTGGTGACACAAACAGTACTGGCCACTGGGAGGTGCGGGGACACAAGTCACAGACTGACAGGGACAGACTCGAACTACAAACGTGGTGGAATATTCTTTGTTATAAAAGTTATTTAACCAACAACCAATCGAATAAGTAGTAACAAGTAACAACTGCTACCAGGCCCTCTCCACCTTTCAATGCCTATGCTATACAGCTCTTCCAGTTTGTACATTATGCATTGGACTTTCTACCTAGATTGATATGATATTCTCCTCCAGTTTGTACATTATGCATTGGACTTTCTGCATAGATTGATATGATATTCTCTTTTTTCTCAAAGTAAGCACTTTTCCTTGATTTTAAGAAGAAACCAGCGGTGACTGTGAGTTCCCTTAGGAGGGGAAGAGAAGGGAGTATTATGCTCGGAGAGGGGAATGTCCGTATTACTTTGTCCTCTCGAACCTGTCTTTCGCTTTCCACAACATCATCGTGCACTGCAACGACAAATAAAATAAATATTGTATTTTGTAAAATACATACCTATGTTTACGTACAGCTTATTTGAGACGGCTCGGCTGTCCTGTTTTTGGAATTTTGCTTGTCCTTTTTGTCAGTGCAGTACTGTCCAGGCATTTTCCTGGAACATGGGTCGTTTTGTGTGCGTCACCACCACATCTGCAAGCAGTACTACTACGTAGCTATCTGCTACCAGCTTCTCTGTACTGATTCAATTGTGGTTAAAAGTTAAAACACAAAACACCTGCCTGCCTAGTATGATTTACCGATTGGTATCACCGTGAGCGGAATGGCAAGAAATCCCGGTCCCCCCTTATACTCTAAAGCTGCACTTTAGGGTACTCAAAAATTCTTAAGTGTCTCCTTTAGAATAGACCATTCACCGTTTTCCTCATCAAGTTCATGTAATGAGTAAAAACCATGTGTCCACAGAGTTTATTTTTTCCCCTAAAAAACTTCTATAGAAAAAGGAGGCGTTGGGCTTGGGCATGTAATAATGATACCTTTTAGGGATACACGTGCATGCATAGTGACTCTACTCATTCTCATCCGAATCATATATAATGCACGTAATATGGTGTATGTAATATGGTGTATGTGATATGGTGCAATTAACATATTGTGACATGGGTCCCCTCTCCCCTTTTGGTTGCCTTTTTCTCGAGTATGCAAACAACTTGCATAGAAAAAGGGTGGAAGAAGCTGGCCGCTGAATGTCAACAAAATCACTTTTCAAAGGCTTTTGTTTTGCTAAAAAAATGTCACAACACACATGCAAATGTCACGGTGACAGCAATAAACACAAATCTTTTCGTATTTATGTAGATATCATGACAAGTGAGAAGGGGGCAAGTGTCGGTGACTGGAACGTACACGCATATGTACATTGCCAACTTCAACACTAGTCCAGTCCATATTGTTGTCTAATTAAATTACGAGTAATTTGCTTTGCAAGAACTTGATGTGATTCTTTATGTTCTTTTGGTAAATGATTATTTATGTTTCTTGTTTCATATGTATATACTTCAATATCGTATATTCAATATGGGAATGTTGGTTAATTAACAAAAAAAAAAGGGAATGTTGGTTGACGAGATTCCAAATACATGTGAAGGTAAGTTCTTTTAAATCATTTTCCCTCTGCAGGTGATGATTAAAAGAATTCAATCCCATGTGGACGTTAATGGATCATGTAAAAAGAAGAAAAAAAGTGGACTCTATAAAGATAAAAGCATGTCTTTTTTCATTCGAAGGGAAGACCACTACCCCAAGACTTAAATATACAGCACGGTCAAGATTCCTCTCCTATTTACCAAATGTTCATTAATCGTTAGATTACCCCACGTTAAGTAACCACAGAAAATTAGACAAACAGGTCAAAGCTTTTACTTAATCCATGCACTACAACTTAATGAAATCATTGTATTGTGTTGATTATAGTGGTTGGCTGAATAGAAAGCCCAATTCCCCATTCCCCATTCCCCATTCCCAATTACCAATTCCATCTGAAGGTAAAAAGGAAAAATATCGAAGTAGGAAGGCAACAACCTTCGTGGATTGTCACAACATGTGAAGGCAAAGTTGAAATGGTTTGCGCCTGGGAATGGTGAATCTCTGGGGGGATGATAACCATAACAAACACTATGTAGAATTTATGTTCCGGGAAGGATTCGGATGAGTGACCCAAATGCATCAAAAACATCTGCATTACTACTGACTAATGAGCTCCATTATATTTTAGGCAGAAACAAGGCTTCCATTTTCTTTTTCGGATGATCTTCCTTCTACCAGTTTCAAAGTTGAAAGTTTCACTGTTAACAAATACTCCTTCCTATTCCAAATAAAAGTCATTTCAGAAAGATGCACACTTATTAAAAAAGCTAGTGAAATATTTAATATACCCTTATTAATTGCATATTGAATTGTCTTGAAAATGTAATTTGTATAATTAAGATGTGAGAGAAATTAAAGGGTAATTTTGGAAATAAAATTATAAACATGCATAAAAAATCGTGAACGACACTTATTTTAAATAATTAAAATCCCTATAAAACGACTTTTATTTTGGATAGAAAGGAGTATATATTTGGAAGTGTAAAACTTTCTTATCGAAGAACTAGTTATCAAGACCAAACGAGTTCGGGAATTTATATAAGAATAGCTAAGAAAGAAAACTATAGAATTACAGAGTGTCATAAAACATTTTAAACAACAATTAACCGACTCAAAGTAATAAAGTTTATTCCCCTCAAACTGGACTGCATATATTATAAAAGTTTAGCTTAAATATAGATATTTAAAATTGAAGAACAATGACGAGGTTTAATTATATTTAATGAAAAGATTAGCTAATTATGTTAGGAGCCAAGAGAAAAACACAACGGAAATGCAACTCTCTAAAAAGTCAACTTAATGGAAATAACAAAGTACTATAATCAAGTTTAATCAAATAATATTAGTATGAGAATAAAATTTTGATAAAGAAACGAATACGTAGATTTACGTGAAAAACCCTCCGAAGTGGAGGGAAAAATTGCAAGTCAAACTGACAAGTAGATCCATTAATCACAAATAAGGATTACAGATTTTGATATCTTATTCCTAACAACAAGTTATCTCACAAAGATTCCAGATTGATTGATGTGCAAATCTACAAACTCTCAACTTAATCTTAAAATCAATCCAATGAGGATGAGAATCAGAAACTATTTGCTCTCACTCTGTTTCTTTTCCTTTTCGATATTTTTGCACCTCCTAATGAACAAACCTATCTTCTTTTTTTATCATGAATTATGTTTTTTATAATATACACAATCACATATATGGTTATGTAAGTGACTGTGTCTCTTCTAGTGTCACTTGAGTCTCAAACATACACAATTATAGAAAGCTATAAGGTCGTCACACTTAGCTGTATACGTTATGCAAATGAGTGTGTATACAATCGTGTAAGTCTTTACTCTTCACAGGTTCCTTCACACGATTATAGAGACATACACAATTGATCCATACGATTGTATAGGTTCAGACATGAGTGTGTGTCACTCTACATGGGTGTGTGTGCTTATATGGTTAATTTACACAACCATATAAGTTAAGGAAACAGGTGTGTAGCACCTTACACGACTGTGTCTCTCCCCAAAAGAGCTGCATCCATCTTGTCTTCACTTGTTTATCATCCTCGTGAACTATAAAAATGTCTATAATTACTCAAAATAGGGCTGGACACTCAACAATCTCACCCTCTAACCCAATTATGGGGAAGGCAGGTTACCCTTCAACAGCTATTTGAGAGATATCCCTACAAGCTTACTACAATCCTCATATTTAATTTTGGGGATTGCCTTAGTCAATATATCAACATCATTTAAGTCTATATGAATCTTCTTCAATATCAATCATTGCTCCTCAATCACAGACCTCAACCAATGATACCGAACATTTATATGTTTCGTGTGAGAGTGATAGGTAGTGTTTTTGCTTAAATTGATAACACTTTGACTGTCACAAAACACTACATAGTCTTTTTGCTTCACAGCAAACTCTTGAATGAATCTTTTTAACCAAAGCATCTCCTTACTAGCTTCCACTGCAGTTATATACTCCGCTTAAGATGTAGACAAAGCTACACAGTTTTGTAGCTTCAATTACCATGAAATGCCTTGTTGGACCCCGAACCTTGAAGCAAAATTTAGAAATAACAAATGCAATTAAAAGTGTTGTGTATGTGATTTGTGTTATAGATGACTATAATATTAGAATGAAAA
>JANIHY010000209.1:11776106-11787481 GCA_027479065.1 Erythroxylum brevipes
CGTTGACTCATGTGTATAGCCTTCTCCCGGCTGCCCGCAAGTGGCACGGAGTTCCTTTTAGGACTCCCTTATGTGTATACGACTACACAAGGCCATTTTATGGAATTGTGTAGTTCGTCATGAATTAGGGACTAGCCAAACCATTATGATGTGCATTGTGTTTTGATATGATCATATGTGATGCATTCATATCTTTGAAATTGTTCATGATTTATGAGGAGGAAAATCAAATTTGAGTTTTTCGAAAAGTAAGAAAATGGGGTTTTTAATTGTGACAGTTTTGGGAATTGTGAATAAATGTTTTGAAAGGTTGTGAAGTTTGTGGAATCCTTTATAAGATGGCAAAGTTTTGAGTAATGGCTTTTGTTTATGAAAGATTTGAAATTAAGAAATTCTTGAGGAATAAACCTTCAATATTTTTTCTTACTGCGACCTTTCGGCCATTTGAAAAAGAGATTTGAAAATGTTTGTTTTATTATTGAATTTATACGCATATTATCCACGAGCTCTGTAGCTCACCCCCCTTTCATCCCCATCTCCAGGTATGCGAGCAGGAAATTGGATGAAAGCATGTCAAGATTTTATGTTCGTTTAGTATAACGTGTAATTGGTATTAAAGTAGAGTTTGATATTGTATAGGTCTTGGATACGGCTTGAATTGCCATATATGTATTACAAGCATTTTATTTCAAGGTGTATGATGATTTATGAATTAGTGGATGGTTATGAAATCATGTATTGAATTGATCTTATGAATGTGAGTTTGATATGCATAGATATGTATGAATGTGTATGATGATGGGATTATGGTTATGTATGAGAATGATTGAAGTGTTTAGAACTAAGATTGCGTTTGTTTCTGCTAAGATCCCGGATGGAGGGTCCGGTTGATTTTGATGATTATATGATTGATTTGGGCATTTAGAAGTGTATTTAAGTTATTTGCAAGTTTAGGTTTTTGAAATTGCAGCTGTTATGCTGCCGGATTTTCCTTATGGTAGTATATGAATAAGAAATATTTGTGTATGAATTTATGGATTGATTGAACTGAGTATGAGTTTGTTATGGTAAAGAATAAGAATATAATGAATAACAAGAATATGATGAAAGAGAAGATTCAAGTGATTTGAGATTTATATGAGATTTGACGAGATGCATAAGATGTGAAAGAAAAAAAAATTTACATCGATTTCGGATAGGTCAAGTCATAAGGGTTTCCAACGCGACAAGTTTTCTATTTTCACGCTTCGGATGTCGGAATCTGAAATTCATTTCGAAACCATCGTTTGTATGCTTTGTTTTCAAGTTCACTTGCTATTTGCAGTTGAATTAACTCATTTGTTCCCGATTCACGCATTTGTTTTGTTTCACTCGCTTTGGTTTTCGATTTCCATTCCGCTTCAAGAGTGGTTATAAGAGATCATGTTAAGTATTTAAGCAGTGAGTATAGCGTTAAGTGTAAGAAGTTGGGTCTCGGAAACGGGATCCAACATGCCTCCCTTGCAAACTTGAACAAAAACCTTAAAGTAGGTTTTCTTTCCTCAAGATCTCCAATCATATCTGCATCTGTATAACCTTTTAGAACTGATTCCCCATCACCAAAACATTAATTTCATTTTGAAGTACCTCTCAAGTATCTCAAATTCATTTCATTACTTCCCGTTGAGCCTTTCCTTGATTAGATAAGAATATGCTCACTAACCAAATAGCATTTGCAATATCCAGCCTTGTACTCATCATAACATACATTAGAGACCCTACTACAAATAAGTATGGAACAAAAGACAAATAAGTATGGAACAAAAGACATACAATATTCTCCTTTTTTGTTGGGAGACATGCACATTTGCTCAACTTCAAATGATGTACCAATGACACGCTAACTAGCTTATTATGCTTCACATTCATCCTTTTCTAGCACCAATTCAATATTCCTTTCCTTTGACAACCACAATTTTCTATTCTTCTTATCCTAGGTGATCTCTATGCCTAAACTTTGCTTTACAGGTACCAAATCTACATATCAAAAGATTTAGACAAACACACGTTCAACTTTTGGATTCTACCAACATCTTAACTCACAATCAACAAATCATCAACCTTGCCTTATGTTTCACTAGCTTGCCACCATCTTTCTTCATCTTGAACACCCACTTATTCTTTAACTCCTTTTTTTCTTTTGGAAGCTTTACAAGCATATATGTATCATTCTCCTTGTAAAAGTTCATCTCTTCCTTTATAACTATAAGCCAAAGATCTTTGTCATCATAAGTTGCAACTTCTTACACATTCTCAGGCTCCCCTCAGTGGCAACCTATAGATATTTTGCACTCGGATATCTAGTAAAAAGCTTTGTCTTCCTTCTCTACCTTCAAAGCTGTGTTTCATCAGCTATTGGATCTAATTGCTCCCCCATCTCATTATCCTTAATATTTTCATTTCTAACATTGTTTGTATATGGTTCATGTAGCTCATCATTATTAGATTGCATCTGATCATCATCAATGTGTATTTGTTCATACACTTCATCCCCTTCACCTACAGACTGCTTAACATTGGAAGAATAATTAACAATATCATAAAATCAACTAATGTAAGTTAAGTTTTCTTCTCTCAAAAGATCAATACCTCTCTCGTGCTCCTAAAATAACACATCTCTGATCTTGATCCCCTTTTCCTTCTCTAGGTTATAGATTTTGAAACCAAACTATTCATCATCATAGCCTATAAATATGCAAGATATGGCCTTTGAGTCAAGCTTTTGTCGCTGATCCTTAGGTATATGTCTAAATACCTTATAGTCAAACACTTAATGATGATGATAAATAGGATTTTTAACAATCCACGCTCTCTTGAGTATCTCAAAATTCAACAAAATTAAGAGAGATCAATTGATCAAATAGATTACAGTTTGGACTGCTTTGCCCCCAAATGTTTTCAACAACTTGGACATTTTAAACATACAACATACCTTCTCCACAATAGTTTAGTTCATCCTATTAACAAACCCATTATGTTATGGAGTCCTTATTTTGGTTTTCTAATGTTTAATCTCCAACGATGTATAGCATTCTTCAAACACCTTGAAAGTATACTCTCCTTTATTATCTGTTTGTAGGCACTTTAGCTTCTTCTCAACTTCCCTTTTTACTATAATATAAAACTTATTGAAAGTTTCAAATACTTGACTCTTAGCTGTCAACATATATACCCGAAGCATCATTAATGAATGTAATCCTTAATAGGGCCATATACATTTGAATGCACCAACTCTAATATATCTGTCTTCCTTATAGATCATTTCTTGAAAGAGAATCTATGTTACTTTTCTACCAAACAATGATTAAAAGGATTAATGGCTGAAGAGTTTTGAATGGGATATGGAATTTATTAGCCAATAACTTATTCTCTTTTCATTCATGTGCCATGAGCATCAATTCCACAAATTTAGAAAAGTTTCCTCTTCGATTATGTTTGCTTCTCCATCATCATATACCTTCAAGTGTGTCTCATATAATGTATAACACATTTCTTCTCGACCAATAGTCATTGCTCCCTTAGCTTCCAGTTCCTATTCCCGAAAGTGTGCTTGAATCATTCTCAATCTAACGTGTTTATTGGCAATATATTTAGCCTTAAATCAGGAATGTGTCATACATCTTTCAAGGTCAACAAATACTGACATTTTTAAAACTTGGATATCACCTATACCAAAAATTTTAACGAAACTTTGATTACCCATTTTTACACTCCTAAAGTCTTTACTCTTTTAGTTTAAGAAGTACTCCATTTTTATAATACAATGATACGATGCTCTCGTGTCAATCAACCATTTAGAACCCAAATTGTGGATATGAAAGCAATCACTTGTTGCACAAACTAGGGACATCAATCACTTGTTGCACAGGGATACCTCTTCATCTATGCTTGAAGTAGTTGAAGCTATACTATTTCATCACTATCATTATGATGATTTTGCCTTTTTTGATCCCTCTTCTGTTTATAGCAGAACCTCTTTATGTGTCATGGCTTATCACAATAATGACATGTCTTCATGTCTTTATCACCTCTATACTTTGATCAGTTCTTAGACTTGTCATGCCTTTTGGGACCTTTGCTCTGACCCTTCCCATGCTTTTCGCTAGGAAAACCTACACATTATCAACTCCTATCTCTTTTCTTCTAATTTCTTTATTGAACATACTCTCTTTGATTATATCCAAAGAGAGCACACCTTTAGAAGCTAAATTGCAAATAATCACCCCCTAACATTTCCTAACTATCTAATAACAAACGCAATAAGAACAAAGCTTGGAGCTCATCATCAAGAATGATCTTCATTGTTGTAAACTTGTTGATTATATCCTGGAAATCACTCAAATACTCCGACACAAATTTCCTAGCTTTCAACTTCAAGTTTACAAGTCTTTTAATCAAAAAAGCCTTATTATGGGCAATCTTCTTTTTATAAACTCCTTCTAGCTTTTTCTACGACTCAAACGGATTCGCCTATCGAGACACAAGGATGAATACACTAATATCAATTTATTGTCAAAATTAAACATAATACTGAAATTAGAGACTTTTCAAATTAGCCACAATTAGGGATGATACTATCAAAATTCATCTTTTGTTTTGACTCTTTAAATATATAATAGTGTTTTTAGCAATGAAATTTTATCAATCTTAATTAAATATGTTTTGATTTTTTAAAGTTCTTGATGCATGACACTTTATATGTTTAGTTAATTGATTTCTTTGTTATGATTCCAAAAGGGGGAGAAACTTTAGTGATATTAGATTTAGAGAAAGTGATAGCATTTAAGGGGAGTTATAAAATTTAAGAGGAGTTATTTTTTTTGTTATTTTTGTATTTCTTGCACTTTAAATGATATGCTTGAGTAAATTTATGTTATCTTCATATGTGAGTATTTCATTGATTTTGAATATCTCTTTTGTTCTTAATGTTGAATTATGCTCTTCATATTAGATTATGTAATATGCATGAATTAAGAAAGAGCTAATCACTATCTTGAGGTTTAACTTTGTGCTTAATAATATTACTGTTGTTTTTTAATTATCACAAGTGTTTTGTTATGATCAAAATAGGGGAGATTGTTGAACCAAAGTAGATTCCAATAGATGTTTTGATGATAAAAAAATATAACTACTTCCAATATGTCTATTATTTTTATGAAAAGCAATATTAAAACAAATGGAAGATATAAACTCACAAAGACAGTGTATAAAGTTGATAAAGAGAAGTTGGAGTTTGAAGCTAATAAAATGAAGAATTGAAACAAGAATAAAAAAAGATCAAGCTCATAAGGGTGGTCATTTCATATTTTGTATTACTATTTGCAAGCTCATTGTGTTAATTTTATGATCCAAAAGGCTCACTAAGCATAATCATTATATCTTAATTCATTGCATAACTCTTTACATTTATCAAGATGTATTAGATCTTTTGGATTTACTATAAAAGCCTCTTGATCTTTCAAATAACCTTTGGGGAATATTTTGAGAAGTGATTTACTTGTATTTTGATTAAAGAAATTAGTTTTGAGCATTTAAAGTTATTTAAAATTATATTTTTGGTTTGATTGGTCAACCTATATAGATTAGTGGTTAACCAATTGCTAAATTTAAAGTATTGAGAATTTGTTGTAACATGGTTGATGTACTGGTTAACCAGTATGTCATATTGGTCGGGTAGTGTACATTATTGATTAATGCACTAGTTAACTAACCTATCATATTGATCAACTAGTATAAGTTATTGATTAACCAATTTTCCAATGGCTAGTGAATTTGGTGTTGTAAATGCATACTAGTTGACCCAGTATACTATACATTGTCATTGTAATGACTAGTTCTTGGCTCCAACGATAGTTTTAGGTCTTAAAACAATATAAATAGATATTTTCTCATTAGTTTTAACATAAAAAAGGTTTTATATGTTGCATACACACATTTTAAAGAGTTTTTCAATTGTTTAAGCATCATTGTGTCATAATTATATGAATGAGTTATTTTAGAGTTATCAAGTGAAAAATTGAGATATTTTTTAGTTGTAATACTTTTTTGGGATGTTAAATATTGTATCTAGGGGTGATCTAAGTGGTATTGAGGGTACTCTTCACCTTGAAAGAAGAATTTAAAAAGGATTTCTTTTTACTGAAAAAGATTGTATAAAAGTTATTATTCGCCTTGAAAGAAGAATTGTAGAGGAATTCTAAGAAGAGTCTTAGGCATGGAAATAGGCAAAAGTTGTTTGCCAAACCATTATAAATCACTTTGTATTCTCTCCTCCCTATCCTTCTTATTATTGTTCAATTGTTTGATTAATTTATATTAAGCAATTTTTCATACTCTTTTATATTGATTGTTGTTAATTAACTATATTGACTAAAAAATTATTAAATTTTGTAAACACCCAATTCACCCTCCCCCTTTTGGGTCCTATTAGTGACTAACACATTTAATATTAAACACACACTTATATGTTATAGTGCTTTTATCATGACATAAAGAAGTCAACTTCCATATGTAATTAGTCTTTAAAGAATTAATTAATGGAGCCATTGCTTCTTACAGCCCTTTCACTTAATATGCTTGTTTACACGTTCTTTGGTTCAACAGCAAAATGTAGCTATAATAAAAGAGAGATGGTTTTGTAAGTTTATCTTATAAAGTAATTGTAAAAGATCTTACAAAAGTTGGACGATATTCTCTAAGATTAAAGGGAGGTTGACTAACTCTAAAGGATCTCTTATGAATAACAGGATAAAATGTTATTGTTCGTTATTGTTTGTAATTAAGCATATTGTTTCTCTGCATTCATTGAAGGAGTTTGATGTCGAATGTCATCATCTATCATGATAAGTTGGCAAGATTAATAATAAAGAAGTTTCACGGCTTAGAATATGAAGACATATTATCATTTAATGGAATTTTTTTTAAATAAAAAATTATGATTATAATCCAAGCTATACATTTATTATTCTTTAATTCTCAATTTAAGACCATAAAAATGCAATTATTGACTTTTGAACTAAACTTTTTTATGTTATTAGATAAAGTGAATATAACAAAAAACATCTTAGTATAATCTTACTGAGATATAGGATTTAGGGAGGTTCAAAATTACACAACCTTACTCCTAGTTAATAGAGAGATTACCTTCAATAGATTAATAAGAAAGAAAGTTTTTTTAAATGGTTAATAAGCTCTAGTAAGGCCATATTGTTTGTGATCACCTCCCCTTAATTCTTATAGGTCTTCTTTTCTTTAGTTATAGTTTTTAAGTACAATATTTTCGCCTTTCTCGCTAGGACGTTAAGATATCTCCTTTTAATATATCTGAATTACCTAAGTCTCTCTTATTTTACTATCAATGTTAGCTATCCCCAACTTATCTCTTACAATTATATTTGTTACTGTAACAACCCTATATGGAACCTACAACCACCCACATATATGACACCCAAATTCCTGTACAAAAAGCCATGATATACATTTCTATTCATTCATAGAAACTGTCATCACACATTTTTCTATTCAATGCTATACACATACATATTACAAAATTTATTATCCCTTAACAATATAATTTAAAAGTAGTATTACATCATTACATTAATATGGTAATCCAAAAGAAATATTACACACAACTTAAATTCTTAATTACAAACTATTAAGGAACTACAATTTCCTTCATTATATATATAACCATTCTTTATTCAATAGACACATCCAAAATGTACTTTACTTCCACCGGTTGGCTTGGTCCTTGTGGACAATCCCTGTGCCTTACTCCTATTACTTGGACCTACACGGGTTAACACCCATGTTAAGCTTGAAAGCTTAGTGGGGAAACATTTAGTTTGGATGACCATTCATAGTAGTCATCCACCATGCACACACATTCATAAGCATTATAAGTCATATAAATAACGATGGCATACATAATCAAAGAACATAATGCAATCATGCTTCAATACGTTGTTCATATACTGTAAATTCACATTCATAAACCAAACATTGATATTCAATGCTCATTGATACAAATTATCAATACAAATGCAAATGCTCATCAATACCAATTATTTATGTTGTCATAATGTATTTCTTGTTTATAAATATTTACTTTACTTTTTGTGTTAAGCCTGCACGTTCCTATAGGTGTAGATAATGAAAGCTATGGATGTCCAAAGATATCAAAACTGTGGATACTTGAAGGTATCAAACTGTGGATACCCAAAGTATGTAGAGATGCTATAATCTCGAAATGAAGAAATCACTAGTCTTAAACTATATTAGTTTCACTGTAACCCTATAGGTATGCCTATCTATCTACTACCAAGACAATAGTGCAAGCACTATAACATTTCCTTTAATCATTTGTCAATTTCACAATTCATATATTGACAAATCATATAATACACATTTCAAGTCATAAAATCTGTATTTGCATTCATACATGCCAGTCATAACTTACCACCATTAGAAGGATATCAAAAACAAATTTGTATAATCATACTATACATATATGAATGATAAATATGCATAAAAATCATTTATATACATGTAAATTTTCTGTAGTATGCATTATGCTCAATCTTAAATTCCAATGTTCACTCACCAAATTCACACAAGGTAAGGCCTATTTCATTATTTCTAGGCATTTGAAAAGTTTCATACATATTCAAAAAGGAAATGAAAAAAAATTCAAAATAATGTAATTTCCTTCTCGTCGTGTCCCCTACCCAAAATTCATACCTCTATTTTTTTTCAAATTTTTCATATAGAAAACGCTCGAATTAGGTTTTGATATCTTCTTGAGATTTGTTTTCCTATGTCTCTAGTTTCCAAAGAACTAAAAATTAGCCATTTGTACTTCTAAATCATAAGATATAAACCAAATATCATAAGCAGCTCCAAAATAAGGGCTGCATCAGGTCATCATTTTTGTTCTCAAGTTTCATTACCATAAAGCTAGAATTAAGTCAAAGTCTCTTCTAGGGATTTCTATTTATATGTCTTATTTTTCATATGAAACTGAAATCACCCAATTTAGAGGTCTTTATACTGAGTTATGATCCAAACCTTAACCTAAGCGTAGTCCTAAACCTTAAAATTTGCCAATTAACTCTTCTTTTGTACTCTTCCTTCTCTTCCCCTTTGGTTGTGCTTGATTCACCAACTTGATTATCACCTAGTATTAGCTTGATTCCTTATGCAAAATGGTGTGATTAAGGAGATGGAATGGAGAGGAGATGAGATCAGAAAAATTTGCCCTACATATATGTCACCCTTCCCTCTCTTATACTCCCCTAATGAATTTTCTAATCTGAGACACATGTTTCAGTCCCATTGGACCATATGTTACAATTCTATTGAACGATGTGTTACAATGCTATTGGACCATGTGTTACAATTCTATTGGACACATATGTTTTAATCTTATTGGTCAAACATGCTTCAATCTTATTGGTCACCTATGCTTTAATCCAGTTGAACTATGAGTTGAGTTTAGGAAAATTGCACATTCATCCTTCTTCTTCCTTTAATTCCCCTATTGGCATATAATCTCATTAATAGATTTCATTCTAGTCCATATCTCACATATAATTATTCATGTCCATGACTAAATGAAGAAATTACCAATTTACCGCTGTCTTTTACATTAAGTACCATTATGTATCTTACTATACTTTGATGCACTTAATTCGTTATGTTCACTTCTTAATACACCCTAGACATGCTATAATACTTCCATGATATATGTTGGAGCCTTATAGTGACCTTATATATTTTTGTAAGGTTACACATCTAACAGATCTTCCTCATTCTATCACCATTAAATGCGCTTGTTTGAAAAACCAACACTCGGCTTAATAGAACATGGTCGGTCTAATATAAATAATATGATTAGCTAAAATGAATACAAAACATAATAATAATAAAACTTAAATCATTGAGAAATTAAAATTTTTTTATTAAAGAACAATGTATATCGTACTATTTAGGTTAATTTAAATAAGGTAATTTACTTATCAGCCAAATTGTATGAATTACATATTCTTCTTAGAAGCTTATTGGTGTAATATGTCATAACAAGCATAAAACTTGAGCATAGAAAATTCTGGTTCATTATTATTTCATATGACTTTCAACTTTACACTAAAATTGATTTTCCACATAAAAACAAAAATCTATATCAAATTTGAGTTGATTGGAACATGTTGGAGGTGGATTTAAATTTTTTTAGCTAACTTCTAATGTTTAAATAATTCGATCGTATGTAATTTATAAAATAAAATAGCTATAGACATATTTATAATTTTCTTAAACTTTTTTTGAAAATAATTATATTTGCTTCCAACATGTAATGTGAAATGCAACTAGATTTTTTTTTTAAAATTTAAATCTATATTTCTCTTTCTTTCAATATCACAAAAGAAAAATTAACACGTCATCACAGATGATAATCAATTGGAGGATATAATCGGACTCAATAAATGGAAATGAAAACGATTGGATGAATATAACAGTGATTTAGCATACAAAAGTGAAGGAGAAAAGAGTGGATTTGTATTAATTGACTGAGAATTACAGGGCCTTTAATTGAAAGCAAGAAAAATAGAGAATGATGGATGAGCGAAGAAGAGATCTTCTGAGATGAGGAAAGAATAGCCTGAGCATAACAGATTTTAGCATAATTAACTCCTAGGTAATTCCCTTCCTATTAATCGTCACCACCTCATGATTACAAACCGTTATTCCTACTATAACCTTGCTTTTACTGATGTGTCTCCCAAAACGAAACCTTGCAACCTTCTAGAAGCTATTTTTGGCCTAGAGCTTCTTCTCAGATGTTGTGATTCATCTGGCCCAACTTGCAATATGGGCTTCGGTTGTTGTACGACTTTGTCTATAACAATACCATCCCCATCTAATGGAACCTTGGCCTCAAGGTTCAATGTAGGAAACAGCTTGAGGATATGGTCCTTGTCCTCCCAGATAGCCTCACCAATTGGTAACCCTTCCCACTACACCAACCATTACTCAATCATAAAGTTAGTGCCTTGCACCATCCTTTTGCCCAAAATTGCAGTAGGTTGCCCCTCACGGGGTAGCTTAGCGGTAGAAAGGGGGAGAGGATTGTGAGAGGTTGTGGGTTCGAACCTTGGGAGGATTAGCCTCTATTTAAGATGATGTAATCCCCCTGGTGATGACGACCTATCCTTTGGAAGCAGGTACCTCTGATACTGTGTTGGGCCCGGGCCCCGGATGTCCGAATCCCGAGGCGGCCCCTCGGGCTGCGCCCCAACGGGCGACCCGAACCGCGGACCCGATCCCAACATCCATAC
>JANIHY010000209.1:11814856-11830065 GCA_027479065.1 Erythroxylum brevipes
GGCCTTCCTAGGAGTATGTGGCTTGCATTCATGTCCACCACATCACAGTAAACAGTAGCCTTGTAAGATTTTCCTATAGAAATAGGAACTTGACATACTTCAGTTACTCTTAATGCTGGCCCATCAGTAAGCCAACCGATGGTGTAAGGATGAGGATGTTTCTCAGTAGGAATCTTCATATGATCCACCATCTTTCTTGCCACTAAATTCTCATCACTGCAATTATCTACAATCAAGTTGCACACCTTACCATTAACAGTGCAGAAGGATCTAAAAATGCTTCTCCTTTGTTGTGGCTCCTCGATTTTGGATGAACAAAGTATCTTCCGTACCACTAGACTAACTCTGTCCTCAGCAAATTCTTCAGCAAACTCCTCTTCTTCTTCTTCTTCTTCTTGAAGCTCTTCCAAACCTTCGTCACCTTCATTAAGGTAGTCTCCTTTTTCAGCGACGTTGACCATCTTTCTCTCAGGGCAATTACTAGAGATATGTCCACGCTTCTGGCATTTATAACACATGTCTATTTTTGGTGGTGCATAAGGGTTGGAACTCTTAGGAACTCATCTACTGCTGCTGCCACCTCATTCAAAAGGCTTCCTTTTGTCCATTTTTAGATCTTTTGGGGCATTCTAAAGAAATATTTCATCAAGAATGATATAAAAGAATATTTCCTAATCCAACTCTTATCTATGAATGTGGTGGTGATTTGAGAAAAAATACATAAAATATGATAACATCCTATAATTAAGAAGTGAACTTTAAACTTTCCTACAAACTGTAGGAATGTATCAAACTTGACAAAAAAATAAGACTATAGTGGAATGATTACAAACCTGAGAAGGGCAAAAAAATGGCAATGTTATGGAGTTTCTGCTTTCTAGCTCAGGATGAACTGGGAACCTAGACAATTACATTTTGAGGTCAATTGCCAAAATAGAATATGCATTTACAAGTATATCAAAATTGGTAACATTGACAACCATGCAAGAGAAGATTTTAACTTTTCGAACCGACAAAGATATCACCAAGATAACAATCCTTCAATTTGAGTTTACCAAGCTAGCAAACTTTTTACAGATCATGGTGAACAAGAACATAGGCATTGAACATTAGGGTCTTGATCTACTTTGGTCTAAACCTATATTTCAAGTTGTTAATTCAGGGCATGCCTTTGTTGATGCCAAAAATGGCTCAACAAAAAGCACTAATGAAAAAAGATTCTGGTAAGTAATTCTTCAGTTATGAAGCTACTTGGAGCTATCTCCAAAACTTATTAAGTAATCCCATTTTTCACATTAGTTGGGAAAAGTCACGCTTGTCACAACTCACATGCTTAACTTAAGTAGTCAGATATTATTAATAACACAAGATTTCCATTCACAAACTTGACTTGTTGATGGCAATGAAGTGGCAATAACATTATTTTGCATAAGTTTATGAGAAGCCTAGCGTAATTAGTCTTTTAATATCTACAAATAGAACTTTTGAAATAATTGGGATTATGAAAAGTGAGACCTATATAGCCTCAATATCCAGATTCTAGATACTTGAATGTGTAATCATCAAATTCCATGATTAATCAAAGCTTGACTCATCAAAAGGTATCAAGCCCAAATATTTCTAGAGTTAGTTAGAGAAATAATTTATATAGCTTTAGGCAACCAATTTCCTTGTACAAAGCCCAACATTATAATTTGATGAATAGTCGACTCTTGCTACAATCCAGAGAGAAAAGAATAGCATGATCGTAAGCAAATCAAACAAAGAAAGTTAATTGACTCAAAATTTAGAAAAATGAACCTACTCATGCTTGCATTTACGACACCGATACATCCTGTCCCCTTCTAACATCTTTACTGCTCCAGACCTGATAACAGTCCCCTTGAGAGTAAGGAGAATGCCCCAATGCTTCACTCGAATGTGTCCAATACTTGGAAAAGACTCTGTGTTGGAAGAAAACATGAAAATGCAAAATTAAAAGGAAAAAAAGGAAGGATTACCAACAAAATAATAGAAGCTGCAAAACCTGGGCACTCAAGAGGAGATCCACTGACGTTAATCCGAATATGAATGAACTTTTTCTCGTATCCCCTCTCATCAAAATTCAAATTCTTCAGCACGATTTTCTACATTCACACACACAGCACTCACATCAGTTGATGACCTTGATAAAACTTACCATCGAGCATTCATGAGCAAGAACAAATATTATCCTAAATCAATTACAACATGGAAATATTCCACAAATGCCCCAAGCAATGGATACACGTCATTAGCACTAATATGTAGACGACACATTCAAATCCAAGCCTCGACCCACATCATTTTCTTCCAGATTATACGCATTTTAAAAAGAAAAAACAAGTTTGTTACATGAGCCCAGAGAGCAGCTAGGTCGAAATGGCGCAGGTACTCGGTGGGCTCAGAGGAGATGAGACGGTCGAGACGGGGAAGTTCGTCCATTAGCTCTGCAAAACTGAAAAAGACAACAAAAAAAAGCATTAACCAGAGGAAAAAGAAGATAAAAGAGGAATAGATAAAGAGAAGGAAGTACTCGACGTAAAGGGGGAAATGAAGCAGAGTCAGTAGAGAGGACGATGGAATGGAGCTGTGGAGAGTGATGACGAAGAAGAGTTGGATTCGGGAGGTGAAAAATGTGAGGGCATTATGGCCATTTCACTTTCTTGTCCAACAGACAGTGTTCTCTGTCCCATGGTTTTGGGTTGGACAAAATATTTTGTCTTTGTCCATTAAAGACAGGACAAAAATTTTGCAGACGGTAAAGCAAACACCTATACGGACAGAACGATTATGTCCTTGTCATCCGTCCTCACGTCCGAGGACGGTAACCAAACACAGCGTAAAAGAACATTTTACACCCCAAGTTACGTAAGGTTACAGACTACGCAGGAGTTACATTTTTACAAAATTCTTCTCCCAAACTGCGCCGTATCGGTTGAGTAATGAGGTAGCGAGAGAAGATCAGTTGCAAATTTTTATGAACCTTTGACTTTTACATTTCTTCATCACTTCCCCGTTCCGTTGTCCGAGGAGAAGCGAAACAAAATTTTAAAACCGGAAAACGAAAAATTGTGTGCGATTTGATTAGTGTTTGTCAAATCTCTTGCTCTGTAGTCGCTCCGCCGCTGTGTAACACTCGACGGCAGCCATCACAAAACGACACTAAAAAGACAGTAACCATCTCCTCTCTCTCCCTCTCTCTAGGGTTTAACTCTAAGCTCACACACACTCTCGCTCTCTCTCTCTCTTCAGCCATCGATCCTACTCTTTCTCTGGCCTTGGAATTTTAGGCAAGTTATGATGTTCCCAATTTCGCTTCTCCGTCGTCTATGCTTTTTATTATTTTCCGTTAAATTAGAGTCTGATCGCATTTATTGGCAATCTTAAGGAAATAGAAAGGAAAATTTTACTACGACACTTATGTTTCTAGTTATGGTTGGTTTTGTGCGTGATTGGGATACTATATATGAGGCTTTAACTAGGAGGTGGGAATTCGTGAGGATTGGGGATTTCTACAAGAGTTGTTTTCATAATCCCTGTTAATAGATTCGCTTATCTTTTCCAATCTGTATAGTTTACAGACTGATTTTTACAGTTGATTCTTGATTATCTTTAGCGCATGATTCAATCCATTTTGGAAATTTCTATTGGTTTCCCAGCCCTTTTGACACTTTCCAACTCGGAGGTCGTTGTTATCAATATTAGACTGATGCATGCTAGGACCGTGTGATGGCTGTTTTTTTGTATGCTTAGGGATTGATTCGGTGCTTTCACTCTTGTTTTAGGGATCATAGCAATGCACCGCGTGGGCAGTGCAGGAAACACATCCAATTCTGTTCGCACGCGTAAGGAGAAGAGGCTAACATATGTGTTGACTGATGCTGATGATAGAAAGGTGAGACTGTCTGTCAACTTTTTTTTAAGCTTTTTTTTTGTAGTTAAATTATCCTAGAGTTTGAAGTAAATATGCTGCTACTTTTTATGTTTGCCAATTTCTTTATTTCAAGGAGCTTATGTTGTTGGTTGGTTTACCTGTGTATACTTTTTTTTTTAATCTTGTTATTATGTTCTCAATTTTTTTCTTATTTGTTCATTTGGTTGCTTATGCATTTACAAGCTTTTCTACCAAATGTTTCCCTAGATTAATGTTAGGTCATGAGGTTTTACGATGCTTATTTTATGGTCAAACATTTTGAACCTGTTATAATATTATCTAAGTTCTTGTCAAATTTGTCACTAACTTAACATTTCTAAAACAGCACTGTGCCGGCGTCAATTGTTTGGCTGTATTAAAGTCTGGGTATGATTTCATCTTCACTGGGAGTCGTGATGGCACGCTGAAGAGATGGACATTAGATATAGATTCTGCAACTTGTTCTGCAACATTTGAATCACATGTGGATTGGGTAAATCTTCAGTCTGTTGTGTTATTTTCACTATTGTGTAGTATTCCTCTAATTTGGATCTTCTGAATGTTGAAATATTTATCTTGTCCATGAAATATATATTTTAGGTGATTGCTTTATACAGAATGGTAAAGGGGCTTTTGTGTTATTTTTCACTATTCTGTAGTATTCCTCTAATTTGGATCTTTTAAATGTTGAAATATTTATCTTGTCCATTGAAATATATAGTTTAGGTGATTGCTCTGGAGTTTTAGTTGGATGGTACAGTGGTTGAGCAATTTAGCTGGTATCAGAACTGAAAAGAATGCACATAATACTCTAGTATTGAATGTTAGGTGCCCAGGTTCCAGAAATTTCTCTGGAGAGAAAAACTTTTTTACTATTTGATTGGTGAGGAAAACTTTTTCAAGCTTCCTTAAATTGTGAAAATCAGTTTAGTTTGTAATTTTGTTCGCTTAGCAGTGGCTATTTGAGATCTAGTTGATTATAGGCTAGTTTATATGGTTATGTAGGTAAATGATGCTGTGCTTGCTGGCGATAACACACTTGTCTCCTGCTCTTCAGACACTACCCTCAAGGTTTTCTATCTGTGATGTTATTTCTGGTTTGCAATCCTGGCTATTGATTGTCTTCTTACAATTATTTTGTTACTAATTGCTGATGTTTGTTGTTTTTGATAAACCAGATGTGGAATTGCTTATCAGATGGAGCTTGTATCAGGACACTACGTCAGCATTCTGACTATGTAACTTGTCTAGCTGCAGCTGAAAAAAATGTAATTTCTATGTGAAACTTTTTGTGGATCTTATGAACTGCTTGTATAAAAGGTTCCTTCCTTGCATTTGATAGTATTAAGTTTAACTATCCCTTCTAGTAGATTCACTTTCGGTGTGCTTTGGTATGATATGGTCTGATCTGATTTGTTATCAATGCCATTTCCCGACCTTCAATAATAACATATTTTTTAATATTGTTATTAAACAATAATATAGAGCATTTTAGAAATGTTACGAAACTCATTCTGTCCTATCATGTAATTAATTATATGAATGTATGTTGAAGCTATTATGTAATTAATTATATGAATGCTTAGATGATGTATTTGTGTAACATCCCATCACCGATGAGAAGGGTATTTTGGTAAATTGAGACGGGTTAAGCGAGAGCGAATAGATTTCGGCATGAACATGCATCGCATAGCCTCTATAATTATAGGAATGGTAATTTTTCCACATGCATTCATGACATTTCCCGGCACGTGGGTCTAAATGTAATTTTGTGTGATTTATGGGATAATTGTGTTTGAAAAATTCATTTGAAATGGTTTATGTGTGTTTTATATTTTTAGGGAATTTCTGGAATTTTCCTGAAATTTTTTGGGAAAATTTTCGGACAAAAAAAAATAGCCAAGTGGCAGACTGACCGGTTTTTGGTACCGAAGATTTCTGTCTAATGGTACTGGAATAATGGGTACATTAATTTGGGATTATTTTAGGAGCCATGGGATTTAGATGAGTTGAATTAAAGTCAGAAAATTGTGTATGATGTGTACTGCCCAAATTGTGCATAACTTTTCCATCCGACCTCCAAATGACTTGATTTTCGAAGCGATGGTTTCTTAAGAGATTTTTCTATCTTTTTACATCATATTTGGGATTTTTGAGATTAAACAAGACTGAGGTGGTCGGATGTAAGTGAGTGGATCAGTAGGAGTAGTCTGAACATGTTTTCGTAAATTGTGGATATCTTGAGCTAGAGAGCTCGGATTGAGCTGATTCTTTTTTCTAAGTAAACTAGAGACATAGCTCTAAAATTTTTATGAAGAGGTCGGTTTCCAATTTATCCATTAAGATGTTCATTTTTCCTAATTGAAGTTTCATAATGTGTTGACCCGAACATGTTTTGGGAATAATTTTTCCATCCGACGTCCGATTGACCCGATTCTCGAGGCATCGGATTCATGAAATATTTAATTTTATTTATTTGTGAAATTGGGAATTTTTAGAGTGGAAATTGACGAGATTGGGTTAGGTCGAAGTGAGGGGATCGGGTAATGATTTTTCCGATCCATGTTTTCTTAATAATTGGACCTATGGAGGTCCGAATTGAGTGATTTTAGTAGCAATAAGTTTCTAATGTTTAAAAGAAATGGTAGTGTCGGGAATTTGTGTATTAGTGCCGGGAATATCACGAACATGCATTGTACATCTCTAAATTGCTGCATGTGCATTATTTAATATTTCTGATCGTGCAATTGGTAATGTGTGACTATTGTGATTGTTATAGAGGCACAGTTGGAACGTTGCCCCACTGACGTTGCTAAGACTTCCCGGCATTAGCTCGGAAGTTATTTGGTGAGTAGCCTAGATGGTTTCTCGATTTGTAATTGTTTATATTTTGCACTTATGACTTTGTGGAGAATAATGGTGGGCTTTGTGTTATTTGTGCCTGGTTCCGGACTGAAGGTGTCCGACGCATTGGGAGCTTTTGACATAGAAGTGTTATATGTGATTTGTAACGTGTTTAATTGTGACTATGTGTGTGAATGTGATAAATTGGAACCGAATGTGATGTGAGCTATGATTGGCATTGCCATATGCATTCCATGCACAATGCATGATCAGTAATTGGCGGTTGTGACCGGAGCAGCCACCGAGGGCTTAAAGCTCAATGTAATTGGGCCTTGAACCCGCAGTGATCCAAAGTCTCAGGCTCAACGAATAATGCGCCCTTATTGGGACAGTTTAGGCGCTCGGTCACGACAACGAAATAAATCAGAAAAAAGGGGTCACATATGCATTACATGTACACTTGATTGAATGTTTGATTATGTGAAAGACAAATCGTCTTGGTACGATATAAACCATTCTGTGATATTCCTGAATGAGTTATTATGTGATAATCGTGTTATACTTGACAATGCATGAATTGGGGGAACCATCGATGATAGTTCCTCACTGAGTTCGCAAACTCACCCAAAATTGCAAATTATTTTTCAAGACCGAGAGAGTAGACTCTTAGCTCCAGAGAGACTTTTCCTGCCGTGTGGATCGTGTTGACAAGAGAAGTCATGGCACACAGGTCGGTCAGCTGGGATCTTTTGGGGATGACCTAGTTAGATATGTTGTACTAGATTTCCTTTGGAGTTTTGTACTGATAATGAAAAACAGACAAATATGTTATGACTATTTTGGTGTTATAAAATGAAAGAATTTATGGTTTTAAAAATTAGTGATTTTCAATATTCATGCTTTATGGTTGATGCCATGTGAGGTAAAGTAATAATTGTTCGTAGTTCACTCTTATCGTAGGATATGTATCGGAATGACCTACGGGTATCCCGATGTGTACCCTATGGTAAGGGGGTGCTACAATTTGAATGTATGTTGACTCTATTGTTACTAATTTTGTATTGGATTTCATTAATATTAATATTATTATTATTGGTCCAAAATTATTATTATTCTTATTATTAAATGTATTATAAACTTTGTTTTTATTATTAATTTTATGATTATTATTAACAATAATTTTGTATTAGTTATTGTTATTATTAACTGTATTAATAAATTTGTATTTATTATTATTATTATTAATGACAATAATTTTGTATTAAATATTGTTATTATTAATTAAATTATTAATGTTATCGTACATTTTGTTTTTTTTGTTATTTACAATTTTTATTATTATTATTATTAGTAGCTGATGAAACCAAATGATCATTATTATCAAATTCGTGTAATATCTTCCTCAAGGTGGGTAGAAAATGAAAAATAAACTAGCTCATGTTTTCGGCTCTCATCATTGCAAAGTTCCCCAAAAGTATGTAGAGCATCGCATTGGAGATCTAAAGATGAAGAAGAGGAGGCCCAAAGCCATTTTATGTATGCGTGAACTTATAAGAAAGCCCCAAAAGCTGTGTCTTGGGCTTTATTTTCCATTGGCTAATCTGGAAATCCAGCCCCGCCAGTACTAATACACTCTTGTATGTGAAGACACGGACTAGAGCCTAAGAAGTTTAAAAGAGCCACGGACTAGAGCCCGAGTTCGAAATGCAGCCACCGCCCAGGTACATGTCGGACCGTCAGCCACTGGACCCCAGAGAAAACGAGGATTTGAGTTTGAATATTATACGAACCGTACACGTGTCATACTAAGTTTCTCTAGATAAAATCCTCCCTTGCTAGTCCATCTCTCTCTCTCTCCTGCGCCTTGGGGGACACATTGGTATTCATACTAGTCATAGTTGTACGTTCTTAGTCGTCCTTCCTTATAACTAACAGGACACAAATACTGAGAAACCCTAGATCCACCGTCTGCTCTCTTCCTCTATCCTCCTCCTCTTCTTCGAGGTTTCTTTCTTTCGTTTTCTCTTTATTTTGTATACATGACGTTTTTATTATGAGATTATCAACACTTTATCTGATTTTTTTTTCCTTTTTTTGATTTGGTTTTAGATATTTTGGTTTGTGAGGATGGTGTCGGACGCAAGCAAGAAGAAGGCAGCGCAGAAGAAGGCGGCTGCCGCTGCCAAGAGAGGCAGTAAAGCGGCGTCGGCGTCATCAAAGTCCACGACGGCTGTTCAGAACGGAAGTAGCGTGGATAAGTTGTCGGATGGAGTTGAGAGTCTTCAGATATCGGATCGGACCTGTACCGGCGTTCTTTGTTCCCATCCTCTTTCCAGGGATATTCGCGTAAGTTTCTTTCACTCGTTTTCTCTATATCTGATATTTTTATTTGACTTTTTATGGGCTTTATGGATCAGGTGATATGTAGATGTGGGAATGTTTACGCTGATTTTGTGCTTGAATTTCTTTTTTTGAAATCGATTTGCAGTGATGTTGATGAGATTAACTTGTTTGAACTTTCTTCGTTTCAATTTTTTCCCAGATTGAGTCATTATCTGTTACCTTTCATGGACATGATCTCATTGTTGATTCCATGTTAGAACTCAATTATGGAAGGTTTGACAATTTATCCACCCATTTCAACAATTTTCTCGACAGTTATTAAGGACTATGCTCAAATTTTATTCTCTTGATTATCTTATTCGCTCAGACGATATGGATTGCTTGGATTAAATGGATGTGGAAAATCAACACTTCTAGCTGCAATTGGATGCCGAGAACTTCCAATTCCTGAGCATATGGATATTTATCATCTCACTAGGGAGATTGAAGCTTCTGAGATGTCTGCACTTGAGGCTGTCATTAGTTGTGATGAAGAGAGATTGAAATTGGAGAAAGAAGCTGAGGCTTTGGCTGGTCAGGTATGTCCAAGTGACTTGATGTTGTGGTTCATGAAGAGCTTGTAATATGAGGTTATTCCTTTCTCTTATTGTATTCATTGTGGTACGATTGCAGGATGATGGTGGTGGAGATAGACTTGACCTTATCTATGAGCGTTTGGAGGCAATGGATGCATCAACTGCAGAGAAACGTGCTGCTGAAATCTTGTATGGTTTGGGTTTTAACAAGCAGATGCAGGCGAAGAAGACAAGAGATTTTTCTGGTGGCTGGAGAATGAGGATTGCATTGGCTCGAGCTTTGTTCATTAGCCCTACCATCCTCTTACTTGATGAACCGACTAATCACCTTGGTTAGTCTCTTAGATCCGGACCTTGCTCATGAAATTGAAACTTTGAATCACTGTTTGTTTTGACTTCTTTTAATCTTTTTCCTTAGAAAACTCTTGGGATGTCATTCCTGAAATCTTTGTCTCTAATAATTAGGTAATTGGTGGTATTATTTGCCATCACGTGTGTGTTATTTTGTCCGTGAGTGTGACTTTTTTTTTTTTTCCTGAACTGCAATTGCCACGATTGAAGAGAGAGGAAAACTTTTCATCTTGATGCCTTACTTAATTATCATCTTGAAAACATAGTGCTTAGGTAAATGGTGGTATTAGTTGCTGCCATTTGTATGTTCTTTGGTCCGTAAATGCTTCTGACTTTGCTTTTACTGAATTGCAATTGCTGTGGTTGAAGATGAAAGTAAAACTTTTCATCTTGAGGCCTAACTTATATATCATCTTGAAAACATAGTGGTTAGGTAATTGATGATATTATTTGCCACCACGTGTGTGTGACTTTGGTTTCAATGAATTGCAATTGCCACAGTTGAAGAGCAAGTAAAAGTTTCCATCTTGAGGCCTAACTTGTTTATCATCTTGAAACGTAGTACTTAGGTAATTGGTGTATTATTTGCCTCCACGTGTGTGTTCTTTTGTCCATGGGTGCTTTTGACTTAGTTTTTACTGAATTGCAATTGCCACGGTTGGAGAGAAGGTAAAAGTTTCCATGTGGAGGCCTAAGTTATTTATCATCTTGAAACATAGGACTTAGGTAATTGGTGGTATTATTTGCCACCACGTGTACGTTGTTTTGACTTGTTTTTTCCTGAATTGCAATTGCTACGACTGGAGAGAAAGTGAAAGTTTCCATATTGAGGCCTTGGTATAATTTGCCATGATGTGTGCGATCTTTTGGCCTTGAATTACTATTGCCACGGTTGAAGAGAAAGTGATTAGGTAACTGGTGGTGTTATTTATTCAGTCCATGAGCGCTTGTAATTTTGTTTTTTCTGATGCAGTTGCCACGGTTGAAGAGAAAGTACAAGTTTCCATCTTGATATTTATCATCTCAAAATATAGTCTTAGGTAATTGGTGGTATTAGTTGGCACCATGTGTGCGATCTTTGTCTGCGAGTTCTTGTGACTTTGTTTTTACTTAATTGCAACTGCAATGGTTGAAGAGAAAGTACAAGTTTCCATTTTGATACCTAGCTTATTTATCATCTTGAAATGTTTTCATTTGATAATGTTTTTTGTCAATCTTCTCCACAGGGAGTTATTGTTCTCTTTTGAGAGTATTTTGGTGTTTGTTAATCATTGTCAGTGAAAACGTTACTGTTTTTTATATTTTTGCCGTTTTTTGCACCTCTAGTGAATTGATTTAATCTCCAATTATATTTTAGTTTTTTTGGGGAGAGGGGAATCTTTCTGGGCATAATTACTGTGAAGCTAACAATTAATTCATTTTTTGGATTACAGATTTAGAAGCATGTGTTTGGTTGGAGGAAACTCTGAAGAAAATGGACCGCATTCTAGTTGTGGTTTCACACTCACAGGATTTCTTGAATGGTGTCTGCACAAGTATCATACACATGCAAAATAAGAAGTTGAAATACTACACAGGTAACTACGATCAATATGTTCAGACTCGTGCTGAACTGGAAGAGAATCAGATGAAGCAATACAAGTGGGAGCAGGAGCAGATTGCTTCAATGAAGGAGTATATTGCTCGTTTTGGGCATGGATCAGCAAAATTGGCTCGCCAGGCCCAGAGCAAAGAGAAAACTCTTGCAAAAATGGAGAGGGGTGGGCTGACAGAGAAGGTGGCCAGAGACAAGGTTCTGGTTTTCCGATTTGTAGACGTAGGGAAACTCCCACCGCCAGTGCTTCAGTTTGTGGAAGTTGCATTTGGTTATACGCCGGATAATCTTATATATAAGAATCTTGACTTTGGGGTTGATCTTGACTCTAGGATTGCACTAGTTGGCCCCAATGGTGCTGGTAAAAGTACTTTATTAAAGCTTATGACAGGGGATTTAGCTCCGATTGATGGCATGGTTCGGCGTCACAACCATCTGAGGATTGCACAGTTTCACCAGCATTTGGCTGAGAAACTTGACTTATCCCTGTCTGCTCTGCAGTTTATGATAAAAGAGTATCCAGGGAATGAGGAAGAAAGAATGAGAGCAGCAATTGGGAAGTTTGGGCTATCTGGCAAAGCCCAGGTAATGCCTATGATGAATTTGTCAGATGGCCAGAGGAGCAGGGTGATTTTTGCTTGGCTAGCATTTAGGCAGCCACACATGCTACTTCTAGACGAGCCAACTAACCATCTGGATATTGAAACCATTGACTCATTGGCAGAGGCGTTGAATGAGTGGGATGGTGGTATGGTTCTTGTTAGCCATGATTTCAGGCTTATAAACCAGGTTGCTGAGGAGATTTGGGTGTGTGAGAACCAAGCTGTTACCCGTTGGGAGGGCGGTATTATGGACTTCAAGGAGCACCTGAAACAAAAATCTGGGTTTGCTGAGTAAACTATCCATTGGATGCATTGTTTCCTTATTGCGAGTGCCTCCATTGTTTTGGGCTGTGATAGGCTGATAGCTAAGAATTTTAGGGAGCTGATAGGGAGTATTGGCTGGGCACACTATTGACACCTATGGATGGTTACACCCCCATGACAACGCTGGCTGTTGAAAGAACAGAGGTGGGTGGTACATGGCTTGCTTCTTGTTTTCAGCCGATATCACTATGTACTCTTCTGTTCAACTTTTAGGCGATATTGTTATAACTATGCTATTATTAAAATTTATTATTTGCATATCCAGGAGATTGTTGGCGGTGTTTATGTGATTTAGAGGTAAGCATAGCGTGAACGTTCTATCATTAGTGCAATGATTATACTTATCGTAAACTTTTCTACTTCCTATGGTTTGTGGTTGTACTGTTGCATTGCTTTGACTGCGTCATCTATAGGGATTGAATGTTAACTGTTCGTAATGCTTCATATATGAAGCAAGGGCACTATGTTGAAGGAAAACCTGTAGTGTTATTCGATGCAAAGTTGAGATCAAGTGCAAGGAAAGCTTGTGATTTAGTCTTGACAAGGTGCATCCATATAACTGAAAGAGCCAAAAGGAGCAATTGTCATTAACTTGGGTGGTCTTTTCCATGTGTAAAATCATTGTTCTATTGGCTAGTATTACATTGGAGTCTAATTGATTCTTTTAACCCTAAACCTTGCTGGCTTCCAAATTCCTAATAATTGATTAAAGCTTATAAAGGGATTGCAATTATAATATGCAACACAAAAGAATCGAGTATAATGCAACTCAAAAGAATAGGGCGTGATAATTTCCATCTTCCTTTATATTGAGGGCCATTAGAGACTCGGCTGCATAGTTATGCTTCGAACAATTTCGTTCCAGGACTGGATAAGTTATAATGCAACTCAAAAGAATATGAGTATCATTGGGGCGTGATAATTTTCATCTTCCTTTATATTGAGGGCCACTAGAGACTCGGCTGCATAGTCATGCTTCGAACAATTCCGTTCCAGGACTAGGTAAGTTATAATGCAACTCAAAAGAATATGAGTATCATTGGGGCGTGTTAATTTCCATCTTCCTTTACATTGAGGGCCACTAGAGACTCGGCTGCGTAGTCATGCTTTGAACATTCTGTTCCAGGACTAGGTAAGTTATAATGCAACTCAAAAGAATATGAGTATCATTGGGGCATGTTAATTTCCATCTTCCTTAATATTGAGGGCCACTAGAGACTCGGCTGCGTAGTCATGCTTCGAACAATCCTGTTCCAGGACTGGGTAAGTCTCTTGCTTGTCTTGTCTCCCTTACCTCTCTCGTTTTAATTTTAAAAAAGCACATCATAAAAACGCTTGACTAAACTAGTGAAGAAAACACAGATATGTTTCCTCTTTTGCACATAATTATAGTATATCGCTGCTCAATTGGTACTTGGAAATAAGCTTGTACGCATAGTTTCCCTTCTCACAGGCAATCTCAGCGATAATTATGTATACGTGTAGCCAATATGTCACATGGTTTATTATTATATAGCCACAAGTTTGAACATATTAATTAAGAATTCTGATAAAGAAAGGAACAAGTGGTGTATTTTTAAAAAAGGAAAAATAATATAAACAAAATGGGCATAAAATATTTAACGTGGTTCATTCTTAATTTTGGGTTACGTCCACGAACAACACTTAGAATAATTCTTCCACTATTACAAATAATAGGTATATAGAGATAAAACCAAATAGTAGCTCATAAGGTATTTCTCAATCTAAAAATACTAACATCACTATTTTGTCACGCACAAACCTATTAAAAAAAAAATTTCTTAACATCAGAGCGTTGGTTTACTTTGATTTTCTTCTATGATTTTGTTGTACGTATGTATGAAGCAGAGAGTGCCTTATATAAGCATTTATTGATCGACAATACTCGAACTTGCCTTTTGGTAAAATCTTAGTTAACATGTCTGATCTATTTTCATCAGTATGGATCTTTTCTAGCTATAATTGTTTCGTCTCCATCACATTTGTAACCAGTGATATCTTACATTAATGTGTTTTGATCGTGAGTAAAAAGAGACATTCTTATCAAGGTGAATAGTGTTCTAACTATCACAAAACAACTGATATTGTTCTTACTTGATACCAAGTTCATTAAAAAACTTCTTCATCCATAGCAACTCCTTATATGCTTCCGTTGCTGCAATAAACTCCGCTTCAGTTGTCAAAAATGCAACACACTTCTGTAACTTTGATTGTCATGTCCCAGCTCCCCCTGCAAAAGTAATCAAGTAATATGATTTAGACTTTTTCGAATCAACATCTCCAATCATATCTGCATCTATGTAACTAGCTAATACAGCTTCTGTTCTTTCAAAACATAAGCATATTTTGGATGATCCTCGAAGATACCTAAGAATCTACTTGATTGTAGCCTAATGTTTCTTTCCAAGATTTGAAAGAAAGTGACTCATAATTCCAACTGCGCGAGCAATATTTAGCTGTATGCAAACCATAACATACATCAAACTCCCAACTGTTGAAGCATATGAAATTATGGACATTTCTTCCTTCTCTTTATTTGTAGAAAAGTTAATTCACACAAAAACAATTTAAACAAATTTAAATGAAAAGAGTAGGGAAGAAGATCAAACACTGTTTTTATA
>JANIHY010000209.1:11863251-11874029 GCA_027479065.1 Erythroxylum brevipes
AATCCTAACCCGATCCAAATTGCCAATATACCCGTTACTCCGGTCTGATCCAAATTACCAACATACCCGTTACTCCGATAACGGGATGTTACAAGTGGTGTTAGCTCTGATACCAATTGTTATACGTCCTATGAGAGAACCAACCCCAAAAGTTAGCTTGAAAGGTGGGAGAGCTCGTAAGCCTATAAACCGCACATCAATTTCTTCTATTACCGATGTGGGACAATTTGATCGTAACAGAGATGCCCTGCATTGGTAGAAAAGTGTGCCAAGAAGTCAAATGAAACCACCAACGTTGACATAGAAGGATTTCCTAGCTGTTTATCAGAAGAAATATTTTTCTGAGATATATATCTAGTAGAAGCAAAGGGAATTTCTGAGTCTCACCCAGAGGGAGATGACAGTGAGTTATATGAGCACAAATTTATGCAACTATCCTGATATGCTGCTGAGATGATGATGAGTGAAGCGGCTAAGTGTCGTAGGTTTAAAACAGGATTGCATTTAGCTATCAGAGAAAAAGTGATGGTATAAAAATTCTGTGACTTTCAACAGCTGGTAGAAGCAGCGTTGAGGGTTGAGAATGTGGAGAATATAAAGAGTGCAATAAACAAAAAGAGAAAAGGAAGAGAATAGTTCAAGAGGGGATTGTTTCTCATCGAGCCTCAACAGCTGGAGGCAGTAGAAGGGAAGGGGGAGATAAGCTACCCATTCCCAAGTGTGATCATTGCGGTAAATTCCATAAGGGGAGTTTTACAGATTGACTGGAGTTTGTTTTAACTATGGGGAAAAATGGCACATGGCTAGAGAGTGCCCACAGTATGCAAGATGAGAGGGAATTCAGATGCAAGATTCAAAAAGGTTTGAGACTGTGGGACATAAGACTGCAACTGAAGTGGGAAGTTTTAAGGTATCCAAGAAAGTAAATCCTCTAGGAAGACCAAAATGGCAAACACTAGCTAAGGTGTTTGCAATGATGAGAGAGGATATAGAGATAGCTCCAGAGGTTGTGAATGGTATGCTTAAATTGTTAATGATGATGATGTTATTGTTTTAATTGATCCAAAGTGTACTCATTCATCTTTTTCGTCAAGTAGAATTGTGCATGGTAGAAGTTTGAACCCATTAGATAGTCCCTTGATGGTTAGTACCTCAATTAGCTAGTATATTATTATTAGTCAAGTTTATAGAGATTGTGAAATATATATTGGTGGAGAACAAATAGTGGTGGATTTACTGCTGTTGAAGATGGGGAGATTAGATATGATTTTGGGCATAGATACGTTAAAAAATATAATGTCAATTTAGATTGCAAACAGAAGACAATAGAGTTTGAGTTAGACAAAGGTAGAAAGGTGGTGTTTATGGGAGATAGGAAAGTAAGCCTACCTAGAATTATTTCGACTCTAAAAGTAAAGAAAATGATGAGGAAAGGATGTGAAGCATTCTTGGCATATATGGTAGACCCAAAGGTAGATGGAGGAAAGTTAGAAGAAATACCTATGTTCATGAAATTCTTGGATGTCTTTCCAGAGGAATTATCAGGACTACCACCACCGAAAGAAATTGAGTTTCCCATCGAACTTCTTCTAGATACTGCACCGATATCAATTCAGCCTTATAGAAGGCTCTGGCAGAATTTAAGGAACTTAAAGAGCAGTTAAAAGAGATATTGCAGAAAGGTTATATTAGGCCTGACTCTTCACCTTGGGGAGCTCTATTTCTTTTTGTAAGGAAGAAAGATGGATCGTTGAGAATGTGTGTATACTACAGGAAGCTTAATCATGTCACTATCAAGAATAGATATCAGCTCTTATGCATAGATGATTTGTTTAATCAATTGCAAGGGATAAAAGTCTTCTCTAAGATACACTTGAGATCAGGTTACCGCCAATTGTGAATAAAGGATTCTGATGTGTTAAAAATTGCTTTTAGAACAAGATATGAGCATTTTGAGTTCTTAGTCAAGCCTTTTGGATTAACGAATGCCCCTGCAGCCTTTATGAACTTAATGGATAGAGTCTTCAAGCCTTTCTTAGAATAATTTATCATAGTCTTTATTGATGATATATTGGTTTATTCCAAGAGTGACAAGGAGCATGAGGAACATTTAAGAATTGCCTTGGAGATATTGAGGAAAAAAGAGTTGTATGCCAAATTCAATAAATGTGAATTTTGGCTAAGGAAAGTAACATTTCTTGGACATGTGATTTCGGAACAAGGAGTACATTTAGATATAAGAAAAATATAAGTTGTAGTTAAATGGGAAGCACCTAAGAATATAGCAGAAGTGACGAGTTTCTTAGATTTAGCTGGTTATTGCAGAAGATTTGTAAAGGGATTTTCCATGATAGTGGCCCCATTTTCCAAATTGACGAGGAAGAATTAGAAGTTTGTGTGGACAAGGGAATACAAGAAAAGCTTTGAGGAATTAAAGAATAGGCTCACAATTGCACCAATTTTGACCTTCCCGTTTAATAGTGATGGATATATAGTGTATAGTGATGTCTCAAGGAAGGGATTAGGGTATGTGTTGATGCAAGGAGGTAAGGTGATTGCTTATGCTTCTAAGGAATTAAAACTTATAAGATGAATTATCCTACGTATGATTTGGAGTTACTTGCCACAATTTTTGCATTGCAAATATGGAGACATTACTTTTATGAAGTCACCACCAAGGTGTTTACAGACCACAAGAGTCTTAAATATTTGATGAGCCAAAAAGAGTTAAATCTAAGGCAAAGAATGTGCTTAGAACTGCTGAAGGATTACGACTTGATGATAGACTACCACCCGGGGAAAGCTAATGTAATACCGGATGTATTGAGTAGAAAATCTACTATGGCATATGTGGAGGTAGTATGTCTTCCTTTATTGGGGGAATTAGCCAAACTTAAAGTGACATTGACACAAGACAAATCTGGTTGTATATTGGTAAATTTTAGAATAAGGCCAGTGTTGACTGAGAAGATTAAGGAATTGCAGGAGCAAGATGAGTACTTGAGCAAGCTCAGAGAAGAAATTAAAAATGGTAAGCTTTCTTAAATAGAGATAACAGAAGATGGATTGATGGTGATGGGTAACAGTTATTCCAGATATGTTAAAATTGAAGGATGAGATTCTTGATGAGGCACATAATGCTTCCTATGTAATGTACCCGAAGAGTACGAGAATATATAGAGATTTGAAAGAGAACTTTTGGTGGAGAGGAATGAAGAAAGATGTTGCAGAATATGCCAAAAAATGGTTAGCGTGCTAACAAGTTAAAGCAGAACATTAAGCACCTATTTGCAAGCTTAAACCTTTGTCTATTCCTGAATGGAAATGGGAGAAGATTATAATGAATTTCTTGCTGGGATTGTTAAGAACTGGCAAGAAGCATGACGCCATATTGGTGATTGTTGATAGGCTAACCAAGTCAGCACATTTCCTGCGTATTAGACAAGTAGATTCTTTGAATGCTTTGGCCAAGAAATACATAGATGAAATAATCAGACTTCATGAGATTCTAAGTTTTATAGTCTCGGATAGAGATCCCAGATTCTGGGAAAGCTTATAAGAGGCTTTGGGAATCAAGATTCATTTTAGCATAGCTTTCCATTCACAGACTGATGGCCAATCAAAGAGGATAATACGGACATTGGAGGAAATGTTAAGAGCTTGTGTTATGGACTTCAAAGGCTCATGGGTTTATCATTTACCTTTAATTGAGTTTGCTTACAATAATTCCTACCACTTAGGAATTCAAATGGTACATTATGAAGCCTTGTATGGTAGGAGGTGCAAAACTCCTTTTTGTTAGGGTGAGGAAGGTGAAAGGAGACTTTAAGGACCTGAGTTGGTACAATTTATAGTTGACAAGATTAAACTGGTAAAGTAGAGACTCAAAGTAGCTCAAGATATGATGAAAAGCTATATAAATGCACACAGAAGGGAAATGGAATTTGAAGTGGGAGACAAAGTATTTCTTAAAGCCTCTCTATAAAAAGGGGTTTTAGATTTGGTAAAAAAGGACAAGCTCAGTCCAAGATATATAGGCCTTTGTGAGATTATTAAGAAGATTGGGCCTCTAGTCTATAAGTTAGGCTTGCCACCAGAATTGTCTAAGATTCACAATTTTTTCCATGTATCAATGTTGAGAAAATACCGATCACATCCTTCACACATAGTCCAATCTTCAGAGGTTCAATTAGGGAGGACTTGACTCATGAAGAACAACCAGTAGAGATTCTAGATTCAAAGGAGAACATCTTGAGAAACAAGACTATGAAGCTAGTTAAAGTCTTATAGAAGAACCATACAAGAGAGGAGGCAACATGGGAGCTTTCGGAAGCTATGAAGGAGAAGTATCCGAACTTTATAATGGAATCAGGTTAGAATTTTGAGGACGAAATTCTTTTAGGAGAGGAGAATTGTTAGACCCAAAAATTTTCTTTTATTTATTTATCTATTGATTTATTTTATTGATTTTATTTTCTTAGAATTTAGTTCATTAAATTAGCAAGCATGAGTAGAAATTACAATTTTGAATGGAAATATTAGAATTAAGTTAGAGTATAGTATGACACTTAATAGGTTAAAGGAGTTAGTAGAAATTATGTTAAATCAGGAGGGGTAAAATTGAAAGGATAAGATAAAAGTTGTCTTGAATAAGAGAGAAAGAAGAGAAAAATCCTGCGAAGAAGAAGGAAAGAAGAGAAAAACATGGAAGGAAGAAAAGAGAAGAGAAGAGTGCATGGAGAGTGTTGGAGAAACTAGGAAAGAAAGAAAGAAAAAGAGAAAGAAGAAGAAGGAAGAAGATTTGGCTAAGCTTAAGGTAATCTTCATCATTTTTCTTCTTGTCATGGTTGAAAAAGAAGTAGAGAGATGGGTTTGTGTTAGGAATGAAGGGAGAAAAAAAAGAACCAAGGAACCCAATTTGATTTTCGTGGGTTTTTGAACTAGGTTTTAGTTTTCTAGCCTAGATGAACTATAGGTAGCTTAAGTCTAAGTTCAATTTTCATTTATTTTATTTTTGTGATTATTGAGGCTTTATGGATTTTGTATTGGAATATTATTTTGAGTAAAAATTGAATTTTTTGAAGGAAACTAAAAAAATCCTATCCAAGTGTAAAAGGAAAGGCACAATTGAACTTGGAATTACAAGCAATTTAAGTGGGTAATGTGTTTATAGTTATTATGTAAATGGGAAAATTCTTACCTATGTGTGTATGCTTAATTGCTTGAATTTGAATTGTTGTGAATGTGGGAAAATGCGTTATGATTCACTTTCATGTTATGCTTGAAAGATATTATGACATTTGGTATAATCGAAAGAAGAAATAGCATAAGAAGCAAGAAAGTATGAGAATGAAATTTACTTGTGTTTGGGCAAGAGAGAAACCATTTCATTCATCATGTGCTTGTTCACTAAAGCCTTCTCCCGACTGCCCTCTTGTAGCATATGAGCTCCTAAGAAATGGACTCATTTAGTTTATGGTGTAAACTTCGATTTCTCCATTTTGACCCATGGGACTCTCATGCCATTTGTTGTGCATTTCATCTTTGATTTATCAAGTATGCTACACAATTGAGTGTTATGCTTTGATGGTTGGATATACATGATAGGTGCTATATGATGACATTTTTAATTATGAGTCTTTGAAATAGAATTGTTGATGATTGAACTGCTAGATAAAGATGAGATATAGATGTGTGTGTGTGTGTGTGTGTGTGTGTGTATATATATGCTTGATTGGTATGCTTGTTATCAATGGCTATAAATATATTAGCCACTGAGCTTGATAGTTTACCCCATCATTTTCACTCCTCAGGTGCAAAACAAGAAGGTTGTTGATCCTTAAACTCCAAGATAGCTACATTTAGTAACTAAGTTTGACTATATTTTTGGGTAGCTTTATAAGCATATCAAACATGAACATCCATTTTGTATTTTAGTAATGAGATTATGAATGGAAGAAGTTTCTTTTGCATGTATTCATGTTGTCTTTTGTTGAGATGTTAATGGTTGCTGGAAATTGTATGTGCAAAGATATGTTAGGTTTTGGGTTGCAGAATCGAAGGTTTCGCCATGGCGAAGCTAAACTTTGGCCACGGTGAACCTTTCCCGAAAGGTGTTTTTCACACAATCTCGTAACTTCACCGTGACGTAATTTTCCTGAGAGATGCGTTGTGTGATCTAGAAACTTCTCCCCGGTGAAGCCACAATTTCTCCGTGGTGCATTTTTCCTAGAGGGTGTGTTTGCTCGTCCTTAGAACATCGTCGCGGCGAAACCAAACGTTGATCACCGTGAACTTCTCCCAAAAGGTCCTTGGAAATATTTCCTTAGTTTCGTTGCAGCGAAATAATTACTTTGCCGCAGCAAACCTACCAATGCTGACGCTGAAGTTCTCATTACAATTGTAATAAGTAACGAGACCTGGGCCCAACAGCCTTCACATGCAAGAGATTGCTTTTCTTATTAATTGTCTTCGTCATTAAAATGTTAAAGATGTGCATTTCAAGGCTCCACGAAGGGGACTGGCTTGAAACAATTTAGGATTTTGACATTTTCCGTGCAAGTTTTATCGTTCAACACACCCACAACATACCCAAAAACGTAAATCTTCCAAGAAGATGATTAGTTACAAATATAATTTGAACTTTAGAATTTTTAGAGTTCTATTAAAAATATCTATAATTACAATATATAGCTATGATTTATTTTTCTTGTGAGTAAATAAAGATTAGAGCATTAGATTTTTCTATAGAACATTTAATAAATTAATTGGGTACAAAGTTGTTGGGCATTTAAGTAGTAGTTCTAGAGTAATCTTAAGCTTTCTATAAATAGCTTTTGTACTAGGCATTTAAGTATGCCAAATTTTCAGTGATATATTCTTCTATCTAACTCACCTTTCCACCTTTCAACAAAGTGATATCAGAGATTGGTTAGTCTTCAAAAAGATTAGAATGTGCGTGAAAAAAAGAGTATGAGAAAAAAAGTAAGAAATAACCAAATTTTAAATAGTTTCATTCCAATATCCTTGTCTTACAAAGGATAATTATGAGAATTCGTGTCTTCGAATAAAAGCCTTGCTAGGTTCTCATTATACATGGGAGATAGTAAAGAAGGGGTATGAGAAGCCACACGATGAACGATATTTGTCTCAAAATATAATACTACAAGAACAATGAGGTTTAGCAACGAAAATTACCGACATATTGTGAAGGTTTTTTGTCAACAAGCGAAGTTGGCGATAGAAATTCATCTGGCAATGGAAATTATCAACGGCATGAGTCATCGAAGAAACGACCATGGGTAATCTTTAGTGACAGAATAGAAATATTCCCTCCCTAATTTTACCGACATAAATTTTCTATTTTTTCGCTATATTTAGCGATGGTAACTTTCATGTCATCGGTAAATTTAATGACAGATTTTGTATGTCTATCAGTAAATTTAGCAATAATCAAAGTTTTGAAAATCTGTCCGAAAATGTAGCAACGGTAAGTTGTGTTTTGTCAGTAAATTTATTGACAGATTTTTCTTATTCAATTGGTAAATTTACTATTAAATTTAGCCATCGATATTGTTCTTCTATCGGTAAATGCATTGAAAATGTTTTTAAATTTTGTCCTACAATTAATTTGTACATTTAATTTTGATTGATAATTAATTTCTACAATTATTTGTTGATAATATTTTGATTTTTTCTACATTTAATTTGTCTAAACAATAAGTTGATTGATAATATAAGGTAAAAATTATCTTAATTAATAATTAAAAATTATTATCTACAACAACAAGTATCTAATTCATACAAAATGACATAAGAGTAGCCACAACTAAGCTATGTAGTTGGTGAATGCAGATGCTCTAACTGTTGCGATGTGGAGTTGTGCCTCCCCTTCAACTCATCTATCTCATTATTGTGCTCTCAAGCTGAACGACTCTCTCATTATATGCATATCACCTACTAGATGCAGTTGTACTGGATGTGAAGTATTACAAATAGCATGTGTTTGCAAATGAACCTAAACTGAAGTTCCTTTCGGGACGATCCCTACCACCCACTGCATCAAGATATGTCTGACTCGCATCAACAATGTCAAAGTGCTGAGACTGTCGTTATTAAGAATTAATATTAAAGTATAAATTTCACATACATTAAGTTCTCTATATCAAGAGTTGATGAAGGTCACACTATCATGTTTCTTAATGTAGGTGTGCAAAAAGAGTTGACGAAGTGTAGACTTTTTGCCTATAGACTTTTCCTACATTAGAATAAAATGTTATAAGTGAACTACAATTTACAAAAATTTCGGCAAATTTTCCTCTATTTTTATGATATTTACCCCTGTTAAACAAAGAAAATAACTCAACAAAACATGAAGACTCTCTCCCTTCAATCCTCCACATTTGTTTGCAGAATTGCACTCTGAAATGGACATTGCCTCGGGTGATGTCTAGTACTGCTACCATTGACTCCATATTTCTTCAAATATATAAGGATGTCATACACTAGTCATGTGTATTGAACTAAGAAAATCTCTATAACGTGTACGAGCTTGCCTCTCCTACACTTTATAAATAACCATGTCAAATTTGGAATCCCAAAAAGTTCTTTTTTAAATGAAAAGAAAAACATACCATAATTATTGAAAATATTTATCTGATTAATGTACTAAATTAATTAGATAAAACATCAAAAGAATATATTTTTTGTACCTCAAACTCCTGATAATAAAAATCCTTTGTCACCCGAGAGATATTCTTCTATATTTAACCCTCAAGATCAATCTTTTCCTTGAACTTAGATGTCATGTTTCTTGAGAACATTTCAGACATAACCAACCTAATATAAAAGCAATTTTAGATCATTTTAAAATTAAAACCTATAACTTCATTATAAACTTATAGTGTTTCCTATATTTTCACTCACAGACTGTTGACAATTGTGATATAAGTTCTTCCATCAACTATTTTAGCTTTAGGCCAAAGGCTGCTTTCTTCATCTATAACGCTTACCTCTGATATCTCTGTCAATATAGGGGTGGTAGATGAAGGAGAAAAAGTAAATGGTGTAACAAGGCAGGATGGTGTAGCATCAAGTACAGAAGATGACTGTATAGGGATTGCAAGTTGGGAAGGTGTTGCCTCATCTGGATATGTAGTAGGTGGACGTACAAATTCTGTAGCATCTGCAGAAGATGATGCTTCACCTGGACCTACACTGACTGATGGAAATTGTGGTAACCTGATCCTTGGCCACATCATATCTTATTTTCTATTTTGTGGCATATTTTTAACCTAACATTTACATTTTAATGAATATTCCAATAATATTCCAATATAAATTAAATATATAACAATATATTGTTGATTTAATAATAGATTATTTCATATAAGATTCTATTACAAACACAAATTATCATGGTTTTCATAAAAAATGAATACCCTCTTCCATATGTATGTATGTATGTATACGCATGTTGCTTGATCTATTAAAACGAGTGAGTTGCTTTTTTAATGTTGATTTGAGGTCATCTATCACTAGTTGAGAATTAGGTAGTAGGACACACCTAAGACTGCTTTTAGATCTTAGTATAGATATTATGAGTTTTTAGTAATACCTTTTAATTTTACTAATGTAGTTACAAACTTTATGTTTCTTATAAATATAGTTTTAAAGCTATTTTGGATAAATTTGTCATTATTTTCATTAATGATATGTTGGACCCCGTCTCTGAGGCCCAACATTCGGACCCATATAGGCATGGAAGACCCGAAACCGAACACATACTAACCACAATAGCAAAACTTTTAATAGAAAATTTGGGATTGGCTTTTTAATAAAATTGTTCCTCATGATCTCACGATTCTAACGCCACTGAAAACGTTCAATTCGGATTAGAAATGAAAAAGTTATGGCAAAAATACTATCTTAAAGAAAACAGTGAAAACAGTCCCTCTACCGACTTCATGTCAAAATTTGAAAACTTTAGAGGCTAAATTACGGATTGGTTCCTTCATAAAACTTGTAGGTTTATGTCTCTAGTTTAATTTAAAATAAGAATCGCCTCGATCTAAGCCTTATAACTCAAGATATTTTAAAATTAGTTAAGTATATTCAGACATGATCAGCCGACCTCCACACTTTGTTTCAAATCACCTTTTTCAACTTAAAAGCAATACTAATAAATCAGGTGTATAAAGATAGAAAATTTTCTTAGAAATCCATCGCTTCAAAATGGGGTCAATTGGAGGTCTACACAAAAAGTTATGGTCAAAAGAAGTGAGAGGGGTCGGTCGGCCAAAACCGACCCCCAAACATGCGGACGCTCGGCATGGCCGAGCAGCGCGGGCATCGCTCGTCGCTCGCCCGCATGTGGGCGAGCGACTGCGAGCGCTTGGGCGACCTGTCCTGTAGCCTGATCTACCTAACTTATAACCCTCATAACTTTTGACTCCGAGCTCCAAATCAGACACAGTCAGAAGCGTTGGAAAGCTAGAAGAAAAATCTACATTTTTCAAGAAGAAATTAAAGACAAGCTCGGCCACTAAGGGAAACAAAAATTCACTCAAAGACCGATAGATTAGCTCTCCATAAACAGTACCCGAACTTACAAACACCATAACTTTTGACCTAGACCTCCAAATTTAGCAAACTTAGTGTCTATGGAAAGGTAAAAGAATTATCTACAAACTTTATAAAGAATACCGACCTATATTCCAACTCCAAGAGGGTCAAAAGTGGACTCAAAGCTCTGCCTAACAATCTGCCATTTAGACAGC